>JAPYZJ010001418.1:0-35459 GCA_030522765.1 Ophioninae sp. B BG-2022a | reverse complement strand
CAGATGGTGGCAAATAGAACGAAGAAGATATGAGAAGAGCAGTAAATGCTCTTCTCATATCTTCTCTAAATGTTTTCTTACTGACAGAATGGGATTATTAAACATATTTGTGGACGCTGTCTACCCGATTAAAAAGTGTACTCGTTTTGCCCCACATCATTTCCCGTCTTGCCCCAGTTATGGGGCAAAACGGAAAATTTGCTGAGTTTATTTTTTCATTGTTTGCCAAAAAAAAGTTGTGTGATTTCGCATGCTACAACGGTGAATTATAAGAGAGAAATGTATAATTGTTACCTCTTCTGTTAAGGAATGTCATTAAAGAGTTTAATTTTCCTTGTATAACGAGTTTTGTCTTAGCTATACCATTTTGCCCCGGTCTCCCCTATAACGATGATTTAAACGGCAGGAACAAAAGTGCGCTACAAACGGCAAAGGTCCAAGAAGACGCGCTCGAACAATATCCATATATCGGGGTTGCAATATCTGACTTGGGAAATTCGTCGTTGCGGCATGCGACACCGGGGAAGCGTTGTCTCTTTGGGTCGAAGGACGTCAAAAGATACGCGAGGAGGAAAAGTAGGAGAGGGATTGTGTATAGTCCTGAAGAATGAAAAAGTCCTCCGACCGGAAATTCGCCACAGATTCATCCGGAAGGTTTTTAATTTCTTTTTTTCCTTGGCTATGCGCGAGGTACTTTGAAGGGACGGAGAAGCTTAGGAGAGGAAGGGAAAGCGGAAGCGCTAAAAACGAGCAGGGGAGTCCCACAAACACAGACACACTCAAAAACACGTATTTAAAAAAAAAGAGGTATATATACAAAAAAAAAAAAAAGAAAAAATGGCAAGACTTTCACAGACGGAATTTCGCTGCGGTTGTCCAACAATGCAAACCAACTTTCTCATTTCAATGTATTGTTTCCATTGTTCCTCATTCTTCTCGATCATCCCGTGTGGCTTGTCGGATGGCAGAGCCCGGGAATATCCTCATTCCTATCAACGGTCGCCAGCTCGTTCAACCCTCCCTTCAACGTTTCAGCGTTCATATACACGACGTCCCAACGTATGGATATACGTATATATTCAAGTGCAGGTATATATACATCAACAGAGGAAAGATTACTGATTTCAATGGTCCCTCTTGGAGGTGGAACGACGAAGTGGAGTATCATCGTACACTTGTGACTCTCCGGACTCCAGGAAGGGATTATGAAGAAAAGAAGGAAAGAAAAATAAAGTAAAACACACGTAGACGGATTAAACGAACGACGGGATGAAAAAGAAACGGGGGGAAAGACAGAGGGAGCCGGGCTACCACCCCGGAAACGATTCCAAGACTCGCAACCCGCTAAATTTGAATCTCTCCTGGCAAATCTCAATTTAAGAACTTTTTCTCAAGCAACGAGCTACTTAATTCTGCCATTTACTTCCGCGGGATATACCCCTACTAAATTAAGCCGATTTAATCGAGCGGAAGATTTCCGTGAACGAGACGCTTCCTATCGAGAGTAAACGGCGCATTCTCGAGTGTTTCGAAACGACGATTTTACGGTCCGCTCGATTGCATTTGTTTCTCGAACTTTCCGGGTATTATTAACTATTTCACTCGGTTTGACGGATTCGAGGGATTTTTGGAATTAACACTAATTCTTCGTTAGAATTTACATTGTGGGAGAAACTCGTGAGTGAAATAAACGGGTGTGTGGTTTTCTTGTTTTTTTCCCGGTGGTTAGCAAGTCCAAAACCAAAAGAAAATTCAACGATGTATATCGATTTCAAAACTGAGATTACAGTTTTGAAGAGCTTACAGTTTGAAAATAAGAACTTAGAGTTTGAAAAATGCAATATTTAGTGCTGTTTTTATAGCCTAAAATCTTTAAAGTTTAAAATGGGGGATTTGAGGATTTACAAGTACAGATCGCGTCGTACATATTTAGACTCGAAAATGTAATTTTTAATTTTTATAACAAATTCAGAGAAATGTCAGTTTTGCCCATTTAATATTAATTGAAGTAAAATTGCTTCGCTAATTTAATTATTGAAGCAATTTAACTTCAAGTATTGAATTACTGAAGGAGTTTGACCTGAATTATTGAATTATTGATGCAAGTGCTTTCAATGATTGAATTACTAGGTAATTTGACTTCAATAACTAAATTATTGAAGCAATTTCTTCAATTCATAAATAATCTCAGGAATTTAACTTCAATTGTTGAATTATCGGAGCAATTTCTTCAACTCTCGAATTACTGAAGCAACTTCTTCAATTATTGAATTATCGCATGAATTTGACTTCAATTCTTGAATTAACGCAGGAATTTGACTTTGATTATTAAAGCAACTTGACCGAAATTATTAAGTCTCGGCTTGAAAAGTTTCGAAAGTGTGGAAGCGAAGAAAATATTTAAAAAAGTGAAAAACGTAATAAAAATCGATACTGTTTACAAGTTGACGTTAAGACGTGTAGAAGGCGATGTAATTGTACGCACGCTGCAGGCGTTCGGTAAACAGTTGAGATTCCTCTTCGCATTATTTCCGTGCCCACGTACCTTGCAACCACTATGCGCGAAACTTCAATATCCTGCCGACTAATTTAAACCGTGCAACAAAACAAGGAGCAATCGGGTGTACCGTCAGAGATGGAAATCGTGACGAGCAAGATTTTCGAGTTACCGAACCGATCCCTCCGTTCCAAAGCTTCCGGGATAGCTCATGTGACTTTACGGAAAATTAGCTCTGCGCCAAATCGAAGATCAGGTTAATCGTTCCAGCCTGCAATAACGGATATAAACCTAACAGCCAATCTTCCGTTTTTTTTTCTTCTGGTTATGCAATCAATCCGAGATTTGGCCATTTTTAAAAACGTAGTAATTGTATTTGTTAAAAGCATACGTATAAGGATATACGTCAGAGAATTGGAAACACGATTAAAACTCCACGTCCATTTTCCCCGGCAACCCAATGATCCAAAATATTCAAAAAATGCCGGAAAAGAAAAAGCTCAATCTCACGAAAAGTGTATCGACAAATTTGTGATGCGCTCGAAACATGTATGCCGTCCGTTTGGAGTTGACGAACACTCGACCGATCAGTGACCAGCGGAAGCTCATCAAGCGTTCGGCAAAGGGTGTTTTCCGAACCGTTCACGATCAAAAGGTAATTGCTTCCATTGGGGGTTGATATAAAATCAATGTTTAGTAAATATCTAGTCGGAATATCGATCTCGGAGATAGCAAAGCTCGAAAATCGTCGATCCACGACCGAGTTTGTGGTTTTTCAGCTCGGGAGGTTTCCCGTCGGAGAGAGCGAGAGAGGATTCGTCGATTCTCCCTCTTCGTATACAGGTAGGTACGTATCGATGTTTTTCCAAACTGTAGTGGGTACTCCAGCGTTGGTTAAATCCAAAGTCCATAAATACAGTTGAGCTTTCGAGTATACCAAAGAGGCATCGAAGTACATAAATGTATATCAGTGGAAACGTGCATCTATGTGTGCCTGTACCAGAAAAGAGGTGAAGAGAAGGGTCGAAAGAGAAAGAGAGAGAGAGAGAGAGAGAGAGTTGATCACGAGTAGAATGGGGAGGAAATGCGACGCGAAGGAAATAGTGGAAGGAGAATGAGGAAACGAGAGTCTGTGTCTGCTGGTCGAAGAACCGCACTGCGGTTTGCAAGCTACTGAAAGTAGGATCCAATGTGCTTCTGAGAGGGCGGAGACCTCTCGATCCTTTCTCCCGCTTCGCAGACCTCACTTTTTTGTTTCTCATACACCTCTCCCTGTACGATACGATTCTGTATGTGTGGATGAGAGCAGAGAGCGTCGGGGGTATGAGAAGTGGTAGGGTGAAAGAGGCTGAGTGGGAGAGGGAACAGGGACACATGGCATCGGTACAAAGACCGAAATGCAAATACGTATTCTGTGTACTTAGGAAGCTGTAGCGTTACATTGAAACTCATGCATAGAGATTGTACGTTGTCCGTGCTAAATCGACCCTCTATACCCTCGACCATCATCGCTCCTATACCTCCACGTACAAACCCCTCTCTACAATCCTCACAACCCTCTCCCTACTACCCTCTCCCTTCGACCCCCCACCCTCTCCTTCCTCTATCGGCTTCAACACCGCTCCAACAACACCGCAAGCTCGAACTATATCAGGTCCTGTAGCCCTTTTCCTGTATACGTGAACCCAGTTGAATAGAGACCTCGAACAGGAGCAAAGAGAGATCGAGAGATGCAGGGAAGTGGGAAAACAAAACTCTCGTTTCCAACAACACGTGGCTGATCAACCGATCGTTCGATCTACGCGTTACTGTTTTACCAACCCTCGGTAACTAAATGGGCATCGTAGACCATCACTTCCCTATCAAATGTACGTTCGAAGCTTTTTTATCAATCACGAAATAGTTTCATCACTTTCTTTCGACCTCAGAAACGACCCGAATCATTCTTATTCTCGATCTTCTATCTTTGCGCTGATTTTCTTTCTGACTTTCCATCCATCCGCTAAGCACTGATTCTGACAAATTTTATCAAATGTGTCTCTGCATTCAGTTTTTCTGGCGTTGACATCATAAGATTGATCACGTATTGGCTGATGAGATTTTTGGAATTTGTGCTTTGTTCGATTCGCTATTTGATTTGTGCTATTGGAATCCTTAAGCCAGTAAAATCGGGAATGTGTTCGATTTATTATTTCGATAATGTCCTTCATTGTAAGCCCCGTTATATCAGCATATAACTTTCGTCAACTATGATTATTTGTATGAGATTTTTTTTCCAATTTCTGATTTTTATTTCCACGAAATTTGGTACGAAAAATCCTGAATACTTTTTTGAATCGCGATTGAAGATATATAATTCGAGTTTGGGGGAAAAATGTCATAAATTACAAAAAAAAGAGGAATTAAAAAATCAAGGAAAGCAATTTCGTTCGCATCGATGGAAATCTTCGAACTCATTAATTTATTATTTGCGGTAGCGCTGTCAGGCCTCCATTATTATTGAATAAAATAATATGATAATAAAACGCAGCGTATAATCAAATAGGCATAATCACATTGTAACATTAAATTATTAACATGTACGTTGACGCAAAAAGTATTATTGAATAAAATATCAGTTTTTATATTCAGGAAACGTTAATGTTCCACCCAAGAACATATTGTGTGCTATTCCTGGTCCGTTTCTCGAAAGTGCCCAGTTAGGTGAATCAGACGTGACAAGATACTATACGTTCAGTCGAAAATACCAGGTCACGTTTCTTTCACGGTGACATTTCGTCCCTCAATTGATGGGGACATCCGGTCGATATTGATGGGTCAGAACCATTTCATTTTAGGACTTCCGGAAGGGTGTAGTCCTGTGTAACGAAGGGGGACAATCGTAGAGGGTTTTTTTCGGGAGGCAGTACTTGTTTGAACGTAATTGCACCTCCAAAGGGATTCTATTGAGGGTTAGTAGAGCAAAAGTTCCTCACTGACGTTCAATTACGTTTTAAAGTTTGCAAAGCAAGAGATTCCACGATGTAACGAACACCGTGTGTCTTTTATACGCTCGTATCTCGTCCACGCATCTCCACTTGAAGCGCAGCTGGAAGGGTGGTAGGAAGGCTCTGATACGACGTATACTGTTGCAACACGCTGCGCCGCATCCGACCCACCCCTCTCCCTCTTTCTCTCCCTCCGACTCCCTCTCTCACTCCCCCCGCAAACACCCTCCCTTTTGATCCCCATCCGGAACGTTATATACGGATCTCCTTGCAGCGTGTTTCTCTTCTGTCACTGGCATCTGGTCTTGTCCACCAGCCTGGGTCAGGTGAAGCAAGTTTATGCACCGTGAAACAACCCCCGAATGGCTCTGCTACGTCCGAGCGATTTTCTCTTTTTCCACCCTTTAAAAACAATTATTTCATACTCGTTTTTTGTTTCCGCTTCGGAACGAAAAGTGAACCTTCCTTTCATTCCTCGCGTGGTATCGTTGATACCTCTTTAATTGCATTTTTTTAAACTATACCAACTGCTATCCTTTATCCCAGCGTTCAAACGAAATTCACCTGTTTTTTAAATCCCCGTTGTGCCAAATTTTTATTCCCGGGGATATTAATGACCAAGCGAAAAATAAAGAAATTTGCGAGCCCGGGGCTAGTGTCACACATCCATGTATAATACGATACATTAATATGGAAAGGCAAAATCAGATGTGTTGTATTTACGGTTTGCTTCAAAATACAGGAAATTCCACGAATGGGAAAATCCATGGCGTAACGATTATTTGGAAAGTCCTCTCGTTTGCGTGATTTTACAACGTTTTTACGACCCTCGGATGTGGAGATTTCATGGCGTTTGTTTTTTCGACATTCGCCGCTACACGTGTCACGGTTTTGCATAAAGTCATTTTTTTCCACGCGAATCGAAGTATTCGAGAGTTCCTGAGAGCTGTAAAAAATGCGTAACGAAAACTTCGCGGTTTTATTAAGTTTTTTTCATTAATTTGTCCTGTGATTTGTTTGTTGACAGTTAGGACCGGGCAATTGTAATGTCGTGGAAAAATACGTTTATCTCGTATCCTAGAATATTCGAGAGTACCTACAAAAAAACTGTCCAATTAATTAATCCAAACTTTGTGACGCGGATGGGTTGCGGTTCATTCCTCGTTGACAAATCGGATAATCCCTTTGCTTTCCTTCCGCTTCTCCATCTCATTTAACTGTCAAACAAATTGAACGAGCGCTTGAACTATTAAAGTTTGCATTTGTCTCCTTGAATTTGTGCGCATCCAACCGCTCCAATAATTACACTGTATTCAGCAGAATCAAGCGAAGCTCCATTTTTCGTGAAGTTTGTTCAGTTCCATAAAAGAAATGATGGTCCGAGTTCGGATAATAAGTGTTTACGAGAAGTGTCGAAATGGACAATCAGGAGGTGAAAGATTCGGACAGCGTTTGACCAAGTCTGGATAATAGGGGTTTTCTTTACAATTTGCCAACTTTGCCTGGAACGTCTCATACGAAGTGATTGCGTTCAGCGAATCCTAGCACGTGCAATATAGTTACCTGACAGCCCATCACGGGTTTCAATATTTTGCTATGGGTATATGTTGTACGCTTTCCCTATCTCTATCCCTCGCTCTACCATTATCCCGCATACACCAGCAGTGTTTTCACACGTATAGCATTGGCTGACAGTGATTCGGTTTGCGGTCAGTGCTGAATGAATTTGTGGATTTGTACACGGGACCGCGATGTGTCGTCTCGTATAATTACACGTTTAATTGCTTATCTAGGGAAAGGATTGAAATAGTGAGGAGGGTAGGAGGGATCTGGCAGGGTAAACGCGGGTGCATTGGGGACCCCGCTGCATCAGGAACTGCGCGTAGCTATGCGAGGCTACCGAGCTCCTGGTTTTCCATTACCGTTTCCGAAACGTTTCAATTGAATCGTATTTCCTCAAGATCATCATCATCATCTTCAAAACGTTTATCTCACCAAATGTGCAACCCGGTATTGCATCTGTTATAAAATAAGTAGACAAAAAACGTGCGCATCTGAAAGTTGATAGGAATATCCATACGAAAGGAGTGTGTCCAATGATCTCGAATTGCACGGGGCTGCGGCGAAATGCATCAATCACATCTGAAGGTAGCTAATGAAACTGAATGACGCTACGAATCCACCATACTCGCCAATGTTCATATTAGCTCGATGAATTTGTTATTGGATATCAGCTCGAGCGTTTCTCCCAGTAATGATGCAGCCCAAAGTCCGAGACCAGTTTGATCAGTATCTTCGAAGACTGATCACGGTTGAAAAGTACGAGAGAAATTCTTTTCCATGTACGTACGTGTACACCCACATAGCCCCACAAACACACGAACGGAAGCAACCTCTGGAATAAGGTTGATTGTAAAGGGAACTGGTTTGGACCGAAACGGTGAGGGTGTTTCCAACGGGAACAGTCATCGTTTCTTCCTTACCCCGATGTATACAAGCACCTCCTATTCCCTCCTCTGTACCTATTACCACTACTAGACCCGCTACGTCACCACCACAACGAGCTAGCCCCCCGGTATCGCTCCTCTCTCCTCCTCCACCCTGTCGACTAATGAGACCGGCGCGGTTACATCAGGAGCTGGAGGACAAATTGAAACGTACGACGAGAGAGCCTGGAGGGGTCGCTAGCCGCAGAACACAAGGATAGGCGACCTCCTAATGCGTGACACCGCCACCACCATTCCATTAAACGCTCCATTCCATATACGTATATAAGCGAAGAAGAGAAGACGAAGAGAGAGAGAAAGAGACCCGATACACCCAAAGGGTTTTTGCAGACCCGCCACCCTCTCACGTCCCTACCCTTCCAACCCCTTTTCCCTCCACTCTGCGCACCCCTGGCTTTCCTCCACTCTCATGATACACCAGGCGTGTTCAAGCCTTGTAACGAGATTTTTAATAGAACGCGACAACGGGACGCAGCACGCGGAAACATTCCGCGGCTACGTTTTTTCGTTCTTTGCGATTCATTCGGATCCTCAGGGAGGAAGAGGGGGATCGTTTAACATTCGCTCACTCGGATTGACAATCCCCGAGTCTCTCCTTTTAATATCCCTTTATACTCACTTATTTGCGTGAAACTAGGGTATAAAGGCTTAAAACGAGCTCAACGGAGATTTTCAACATACCCAATTTTTGATGGCATCCCCTGTGTTTCGGAATCTAACCTCACGCTCGCCGATTTTAACGAGGTACGAAGATTTCCTGAGATTCTCTCGTCGTTTTTACAGACTTTTTTTTCTCTCTTCTAAAAGTCTCATTTCGCCACGGCCTGGCTTGTGTGAAATGAAATAGACTACACTGTGAGGGTTTGTAAACGCTAGGGAAGCTTCGAGGAAGCGTTCGAACGAGATCACTGCGAGTGAGTACGATCCTGAATTGTTATGCGTGATTTTTTATTTCCTTATCATGATGGTCTCAGTCTTTTGCTTATCACCCAATAAAAAAGTAAATATACGATATATATATATATATATATATATATCGTATATTTACTTTTTTAGTTTTAGCCTATTCGTTTGAAATACATGTTTACATGTACAATTACTTTGAGTTATAGTTGTAAAGAAAGGCCTAGGATATTATGAAACTTAACGTATCGTTTAAATGCCCTCTTACGTATTCTTTTGTACGGCGCTCTTAGGATGCTGATGCCCCAGAATAAACAGACGTTCTCTCTCTCGCCCTGTCCCTCCCTCTTTGTCGCCAATCGTAAACCACCGTTGCTGTTTTGGTTTTTCCCCTTTGGCCATCTCCATCCAGCGGTCTCGCTTTTTGTTCATTTTGTTTAGCCCGATACTCCCGGTCGGTCAGTCCTTTTTTATCGGTGCTCGCAATTAGTGCTGATCCCGCAAGTTCCGGTTGCTCTTTATTGCCGCAGCAGCGGATCTCCTTCCTCGAGACTATTCCGTTTCTCTCCTCGGCATTGCCGCGTGATCCAACACTGTCCAGTAATTTTCAGCTAGTTTCTCCTTCTTTTTCTCTGCCTTCCTACTTCTCTCTCTATACAGATTGCAAAAGCTTCGGCTGATCCCCCAGCAGTCTGCAATCGAGTTTCGCAAACAGTCTGTTTGCCCGGTACCGAAGCTTCCCTCTCCCCGCTTTTCTGCCTCCTCGAACTTTTCCGTCCTCTGTTCGCGGTATCGGGAGTCAAACCTTTCCAATTTTCTTCGACCCTCCACCCTCCCTCCCCCCCCTGCTCTTTCCACTCGAAGTCCAGGGACACTTACCGGATTGGTTTCCGCCTCTCATTTCCCCATCGTTCTTCCCGGCCCTCCCCCAACGAAATCCCAATTTTATCGAGTTAACGCGCCGGGGAAGATGAACGGAAGTCACCAGCGTTAATTATGACCAGCTGGGAGTCTTCATTAACCTCACCGGGTTCATACCCACGAGAGCTCCCGTCTCCGGTCATAAAACAAGTAAAGCCCGTGTTTTGTTGTTGTTTTTTTTTTTGCTGTTCAGCGAAAATCCACGGCGGTCGATCGTGTTGAAACTTATCTCCGAGAAAACCGATATAGGACGCATGGGGTGTTCGGTAGCGCGTGACTGCTCGTGCAAATACTCGTTCTCATTGAAGTTAACGGATAAAAATGCGAAACGGTTTGGGTGGGTTTGGCTACGGGGTGGAGGATCCGGTAATTGATTCAACGTGGTTGGTATCCTCACGCAGTCTCCAAGTTTACCCTAACCCGATGCACGAAAGTATCCGGAAGGAAACTGAAGATAGGAGTTGCAGGATGAGACGGAGAATAAGAGAGGAGTTATATGATGGGAGCAAAGGTCAAAATGGGCAGACGGGATAGACGAGACGAGGGGAAAGATAGGCGGAAGAGCGTTACGAGAGGGGATTTTGGAACGGGCATGAAGTAGGAACGGGAGGGTTCCTGAAGTGTGTACGTACACTTTTTGACCATGTGTGCTTTCGTAGACATTCAAGCCTTAACCAGGTGGTGGGTGGTGGTGGGATGATAGTGGAGAGCACGACTGGAAGCCCTAGCGGGTCCAGCATGCAAAATGCTGCGTCGACGTTATCATGCACCAGAAGATAAAGGGGCTGACGTGGTGGAGACGAAGTCTTCCCATTTTTCACCATACTTTGCTGAGTTTTCCTTGGCACGCAGCCGCCACGTTGGGAACGAAAGAGAAGGAACGCCAGCCAGCAGTCTTGTGACACAACCAACCCCATCCCTCTTCACATCCGGAACCCCGTGTCTTTTTCTCTCCACTTGCCAGGGGCCTCTTCGTAACTATCTTTCTTTATTTTTCTTTCTCTCGTTCTCTCCCTCCCTCCCTCTCTTTTCCTCTCACAATTCCTCTCTTTACCTCTCTTATTGTTCACTTTTCCCACATTGTCCCGCAATGCGCAGCGGGAACGCCATCTTAACGAAGATTTAGACGCTCCACTACCACCTTACATTATGTTGCATGACCAGAATTTATTCGCCTCCCGGTGCTCGTATTTTCACCCTGGCCTGCTGCCTTGATCTCCCCACCTTTTTGCTGCTCCACTCTTTTCAACCAACCCTCTCTTTCGTTTGACTCCCGGAACGGATATTCGCGAGACACAACGCCAGAACTCCCGCGGTACTCGTGTCATTCCGCGCCTCCCGGTGTGCTACCTCGTTGTCAGAAACGCCACGAGCGCACCACGTCTCTCCGTCAAACGAGACAACACCCTCTGCCCAGGATTCCACAATGCAACGGCTCTCGCATCTTCACGCTGAATCTACTCCTGTGTTTTTTTCAATAACCAAGCAATCCTGCTCGGGTGAAAAATTCTCCCTTGTTTTCTCTCATACTTCGGCTAACAAAGAGCCGCAAGAATTCTTGGTTGAACATTTCGACGACAATGACGATGTGTCTGATGATGAAGATTACCGTTAATCATCAACGTCAAAAACTAATCGATAGAGATTTAAATATACACGCAAAAATGCAAGCAAACGATTTTTCATTTTTGGAAAGAAGATTGAGAGAAAATAGCCTTAAGGACATGTCGAAGACGTACCACGTGACACACGAGTGCGACAGAGATAGTCGAAATTTTCAAATCGCACTTTCTCAAGGACGAAACATTTTTATCGTAAAATTCAAGCATCTATTTCTGTCTCTATGAATTCTACAAAGACTGATGCTCAATTTTTTGCCGTAAACTTTATCGACGCCGAGAAAACGGATTTCGAAAAGTTGTAAGGTTACGTCGATGTTCATCATGCCCTTAGAGCAATAATGTACAAAGAAAATTTACAGCTCGTCAATGACGAGAAGATACTTTTTTTTAAATTACGTATTTGAGAGAATATAAACTAAACTCGAAAAATAAAATATATTTAAATAGACCGAGTGTAGTACAAAATATCCCGAAATTATTTCATTGTACCTCGTCAGCGATGAGGAAATACAAAAATACTGATAGATCAAATGAATAATTATGAGATATTGCAAAAAAAACTAATATTGCGAAAAATATATATTTTGAACGTTAACGAATCGAATTTTCTTTCAGATCCGTTTCGAAAACCAAAAATCATCATTCCATCGCTCGGCTTCATACCTCCCTCATCATTCGTATTTCTGAATCTTTATGCACGAAGTTTTAATATCTTTGGTGTGGAACTCTCTTCGGTTGAAATTTGAACAGTTTGAAGATTTCAATTATTTTGTGTGTTTGCGAAAGCGTCGCGAAGAGTGAGCTTCTTCGCCATCAATTTCCCGCGGATCCTCACTACTCTCGACCTCGTTAAGGATGCACACTTGCTCAGAAAGGTTAAGGGCCTTTCGCCATATTCCATAATGACGTCTGACTTCTCGAGAACAGAGACGTACGAAGCGGAATTTTTGGGCGGATTAAAAACGAAGAAAAGTCGACTTGGCTCAGTCTTCGCTCTTCCGCATAAGAAATATGGTCGATACGGCGAAAGTCCTCCGTATTTTCTCTCTTATTCGTAAGAGAGGGGTAGAAAAAAGATCCCGTCACGTCCCGGAAACTTTACCAATTTTCGTGCGTACAAAAAATTCTCAAGTCGTACAGAAATATTTTTTGTGAAATTTTCAAAGATTCTGTAAACTTGTCCATTACGATTTCGAAAAAAAACAACGTTTTCGAGTCGACGTTCGAAATTTGTTTTCAGATACACTTTTTCAATTGAAAGATTCTGTAAACGAGTTTATGACAACTTCTCTTCAATTTTGGGGGTATTTTCGAGAATTCGATGCCTTTTGTGATTTTTATTAATTTTAAATGCAAAAATTGTATTTCGGAAAATTAAATTTGTTCAAATTACCAACCGAACAAAAATAGAAAAAAAGATTAATCAAAACTCGTTTTTAACCTATTCCATATAATTTAATTTACATATTTAATCAATGCAATTAAATAACATTTAAGTCCTCAATCTGAATCATCGTAGACCTATTCAGAATCAACTAAAGCTACTTTTGAACGATTTCAAAACAGATTCTCAATAATCTTAGATTCTTTTTGAATGATTCAATTTTAATTTTATTATGTAACATGTTCACCTCAACTGAATGGTCAACTGCCAAAGTTTTAGTTCCACCTTCGTGACTAAAAACCGGCGAAAAGAGAAAATGGGAATGAAAAAAAAGATAATTTTTATCGTATCGTTCCTGCGCTACGAAATGGAGTATTCGTTCCCACAAGAGGGGCTATAAAGAATGCGGGCTGCAGAAAAAAAGGAAAGCCTTGTCTATGTGTATAATTTACTCCAATAGTTTTCTCCGGTCTCAAGACGCGGCAAAACACCAGAAGCTTCCCTCCATCGCAACCCTTATTGCAGTCTCTCCAACCCCTTCGCGCCGTCCGCCAACTCTTTTTCTCTTTCTCATATATATATATATATACATCCACGTAGTTTCAACTTGGACGACGTATATACGTTTTTCATTTCTTTCCCGTGGTCTCATGAACACCCCGCGAGAGAAATACGGTGCCGGCTCCCATCGCCTTGCCCTTTTCCACTGTTCGCGCAAGAAGGGAGCGAAAAAGAAGAGGAAGGGCAACCTGGGGGTGAGAGGATATTGCGGGCACGGGAGATTTGGCTGCTGCTACCACTGCTGGTTGTTACGAGTCTCGTGAGTTGTAGGCACCCTGGTAAGGTTCTTCGTGTTCCAGTGCAGAACTCGAGAGAACGTAAAAATGAGCTCGAGGGAGTGTTGAGGAGGAAAACAAGGTACAGGTCGAAACAACGACCACACAGAAATGCTCCAACTGCTGTGCCTTCCAACTTATCTGGATATTTGCATTTTTTTTAAATATCACTTTATTATATATTTTTTAAATATATTTATATATTAACTTTAATATATATATATATATATGTGTAGGGTGGGTCGAATCCAATTTTATTCGAATAAGCGAAATCTTGGCTCGCACTGGATTTTTCCTGACTTTCAATTTTGAATTAATTACAGTGCTGTTTTTCTCCAAATAATCACGAACGATCAACGATGCACGAGGAGGTCCATTATCGTATTCGATAGCGAAAAATCGCCAAGTACGCCAAAACACGTTCAATCTTTATATCTATCAAAAACAAGCTAAATATGTAGAAGGGCTGATAATTTCGTCATACGTTGGAGATGTGTGTATCAAGGTACCAAAAAAATGGTGAAATTAAATATAAGTAGCTCGCGTAATTTGAAAATTCATTTTACTCTTTTAAGATACCCCGTGAAACAAATAACGTTACAAACGTATTTTATAAACAATCTTATCACTTGTTCGTAAAGCCCCATATGGTAGTATCCAGTGTAAACGTACGTCAGGACCACGAAGAACGTGCGTGAATCAAAGATTGAAACGTTGTTCCGAAGGGTAGTATCGATACGAGGAAAGCTTTGCTCGCATCGAGTAAAAGCTGGATTGATGTGAGAGTTCGTATTGTTCCGTAACGGTGGTGACCCATAGAGCGTCCACAGGCTTTCGAAACTTCTTTTCCATTCCCCTCGTCCTTTCTCTTCTACCCAATCCTTCTCTAGCTTATCCTTTCTCTCCTTCTCATTTTTTGTTTTCTCCTGTATAGAATTTATACAAGCAGCCATCCACCACCGTTCCACACACGCTGCGCCGAGCGTTATACGAGCTTTCACGAGTGCATACCCAGAATTGAGAAAATACGAAAACGCCTCGAACCCCATAGATTTTTGGTGTTAAATTGTCCAACTTGTGCCCTTTTGTACCCAAGCCGTTTATTTATACGGATATAAAGATGTGCGCGTGCGTCTGGTATTCAAGCAACCTCCACGTTTAACTAACAATAAACGCTGCCAGTGACAGCTGCACGCCACCGAGTTCGCTTTCTCGTAAAGAGCTCACCGGTTCTTAATGCCGGAGCACGAGTGAAAACGCTTGCACATATCTCTCAATATACAGGGTGACCGGAAATTCGTCCTATTCCTTCAAAGGGGTTAGAGTAAAGATCATTTGCAACAAAAAATGTCCCATCAACTGAGCGTCGAAAATTGATGGTTATTGAGATATTGATGTTTTTATATTTTCTGAAGAATTTGCTGACTTTCTGCGTAAAATAAAAAATTATGAAAAAAATACGCTATTATAAACAACGATTTGATACTTTTCTGAGAGACCAAGAGTTAGCGATTATGTAAAAACAAATTTTGCATCAATATTTTACATAATCTGAAAATGAAAAAGCCAATTTTCGACCCCCAGTTGATGGGACATTTTTTGTTGTAAATGACCTCTACTATAACCCCTTTGAAGGAATAGCCCGAATTTCCGGTCACCCTGTATTTATATATATACGTGTGTGTGTGTATACAAATACACACGAGGAGAAACAAACGAGGAGAAACAAAACCCCTGAAATGGTGGCGGACTTGAAACACAACGCTTCCCCATTCCACGAACAACCCAAGCTGCACATTCCTCAAAATCCCGAAGAATTCTTTCATGAAACGACATTACGGCTGTTCCATTTCTCTGGAGAGCCATAGAACCGCGAGAACTTCATAAAAAATGACGAAAAAACGAGGAAACCGAAACTTCAACTAATAGAGGAAAGTGGAATGAGATCGCGTGTCGGGACAAAGTTTGACGAGACGTTTTTAGCAGCAGCTTTGTAGTTCTCGTTTGGAGAAGGGGCTCTTGTATGAACACGTACGGTGATAGTTACAATGCACGTGTTCTCGTTATCCGTTTTACTCTAATATTTTCCTTTGGCATATCTTCGTAGCGAAAACTCAAATTTACTGATGAGTCGATTGAACGTTTGGTCAAACTAATTGTAACTAAGAAGAATTACGTTTTACGAATGGAATCGGTTGGTGGTTTCGAATTGAATCAAACTTGGATAAAATCCAATTAAACCCAAAGAGATATCAAATGTTGAGTATTTACACTTGAGAATTATGCTTATTGGGTGGTTAGGGTTGTTTCGGCTCATAACGGTCACTCGAAAATTGCTTTAAATAATATCGTGACAACTAGTTTTTACTAGTGAAAACTAGTCACGAAATTAATTGATTTAGTTTAATTAAATTTCTTTTTAATTTTTAGTTACACGAGTTTTAGATTTCATTATAATTGAATTTTCATTTAGTTTAGTTTTAACGGCAATATCTGGTGATCGACGTCGCTTGATTTCCCGAGTAAAAACTACATTTTCCGTCAATATACAGGGTGAATCTCAACTACTAGTTTTTTAGTGATGAGCGTACAGGATGTCTCTTTCCGAGCCAAACGCTTTGTCAATATAGCCGTACGACAAAAATCGTCCGTAGTAATCGCGAGAAAAGTTCGACCTCGAGTGAACAATGACGCAGTAGTTTCCGTGGCAAACCGGTCACGGTTCGTATCAACGTCAAGGCGATTCATTCTTTTTTGTTTTTCTTCTTTCTCGATTTTTTTGGACGTTAAACGAGAAGAGCGAATAATGAACATTCAAGCGGACGAGATAGCTCTGTAATGTCTCTTTAATAATAAAAAGGTTCATTTCCAAGGCCGTATAAAAATACGAAAGCGATTCAACAACGAATAAATGCCAACAGGCGATGTTGCCTTGATGGACAGGGCGCGGAAACGAGAAAGTTGGAGGTTCTTAGGGTTTCTCTTGAGCCAACATTTACAACAATAGCGATGTATCAAAAATCAAAACTGTTCTGGAGCTCGGATGAGGAATCTCTAATTATAATTTAATTTTCATTTCAGTATTAATTCAACTTTAGAAATTACGGATTTTGAAGCATCCTCTAGTTAACCCCCTTAAAACACGAATGTCAAAAAATGTCTTCTAAAATGACGTCTGCGTCATAATATCAACGTGTCCTCCAAATATCACGATTGTACCTTTAGCGGTGTAAGCTGGACGTTGACGAGTCTGTTACTCAGTCACTCTGTCGGGACTTCGCCTTTTCTATTTAGAAATTAATTATAAATTAATATAGTTTTGTTTTTTTTTTTTCAATACCGTTTCGCAAATAATTTTCGTATTTCGCTGTCCACGGTCTCTCGTCAAACGTACGATATACTACTCGTAAAATCGTCGTAGCAACGTGCGCAAACATTTATTATTAACGCATACAAATGAAAATGCGGACGAGTGAGACAATTTTTATTCTGCTCTCGTGAACATTTTAATCGTGGTAAATTCCGTTTGCTGGCGAGTCGGAGTAGGCAAAATGAAAAATCTTTGGCTCGTTGTTCTCCGTGAAAAAGTGGAGGTGGGGGTGCTGCCATACAAATGCAGGGTTTTCTTTCTCGACAATCATGAATAATTAAATAACGTTTCGACGATGGTGTGCTACGTATATCGTAACGCTACAGCTGTGCTCTTTACCGAAGAAAGAAAACTGTCGCTGTTTTTACCTCTCTCTCTCTCTCTCTCTCTTTCTCTCTTTCCCTTTCTCTCTAAAGCTGTTTCCCTGTATATCTCTGTTTCTCACAACTGTATTCCTTCCATCTGTTGGTGGTCGTTGTTGCAAAGATACAGTTACGTTCTAGCGAGACAGCAACTGGGAAAACACGAGAAACACAATTTCCGTGCAAATGGAAGACGGTTGTACTTGCCTTCTGAGAGAGAGAAAGAGAGAGAAACGAGCCCCAAGAAGTCGTAGGTATACAGCCAGCGTATCCTCACGAGAAACTAGATATGACTTTACTGTTGTATCAAAATGTACTATATGGTGGTTTAACGCGTCTATAAAGACAAATGCCAGTGTACCTTTTATTTTTCACACGTTTGTCGTAAACCTAGAATTTTCAACTGTCGTAATTATGGACCGGATGAACACATCCGACTGTTTTCAGGCTTGCGAAGTTGAGGCCTGCGAGGCCTGACAAGTGATTTTGGAAAGTTGGCATAGATTTACGTACATATAGGGATAAATATTAATTTGGAAAGAATTACTCGTGATAGAAAAATAGATGAACTAGTGTTTGCTCAAAAAACCATTAGGTCTGTACAAAAACTTTTCGTTTCAAATTACTGTATTTTACGTTTTGGAATATTGCAAAAAAAACAAATACAAATCTCAATTTTCGAAGTGCTGTTGCTAATGCCGAAAAAAAATTAATTTGTCTGAAAGAACAATTGAAAACAAGTTGAGAGAATAGATTAATCCAAATGAGCAATTGACAAAAAATTCCGGGTGTACTTTTATGGTCGAGATTTCAGTTCAGAAAAAATTGAGCGATTGGAAAACGATAATTTTTATTGAATTGTTATTCATTCCATCGAATAGAGATCCATTCTCGCAAGAGAGACTATAAAAAGTACAAATGTGTCCGGTCGACAAACACGCGAGGCGAATCAACGAGAAGAAGTATAGGATGGACTTTGAGGAACTTTCATCAATGGTAATTGCAAAGTGCAGCTTCTACGAAGTTCGTTGATCCTCCATCGCATCTTCTGTATTATTCATTGAAATAGCGTGAAAATGGTTTTTGGCGAGGATACGCCATCGTGTCACGCGAATGAAAATTGAATGTCCACGGAGACCTTCCGCGATTGGCCAAAGTCCACATGCTGTAATATATTTTTCATGACGCAAGCGAAGTTTCGTTTGTATGGAATATAAAATTATGGAAAGACCAAAAAAGAGAGGTGAACGCTCTCTAATTTATCAATTATTATATTTATTATGATAAATTATACAAATGATGAAGAAATTTTAAAAATCTATATTTATATTTATATTTATATATATATACTTTTTTATTATTTCAACTATTATTTAATAATAACGATAATAATCTAATCTAATATAATAATCCAATATAATCATTTGGTCATTATTTAATTCTTGTATTCAATCTTCATATTTTTATTATTTTTATTATAAAATTATTATATTATTCTTTCTTATCATGTAATTTTCTTTTTTCTTGATTAACGACACGCGACTATTTTTCGTCGCGTATCATTAACCAACAAATATTGTGTAAAAATATGAGTTTGGAGGTTTCCCTCTGGCGTAGTTTTTGATAAAAAGCCTGATAAATATTTCAGGGACAAGGATACGTTGGAGGTGTTGAGCTGACAGAAAAGGTCCCATACATATGGCAAACGTAAGGCACAGACAGGCTTCCTATATTATGAGCCCGACCACGCCAATTTCCTGTTGAGTGCAAGGAGCGCGTAAATATATAGAGAGGGGAGTACTTCACGTGACGAGAGAAGAGAGGGGCGCTTTAATAAGATGGTCCTTCCGGTACGGGTTGTGCGGGAGTGCGAACAATGCCGCTCATTTTGAACGTGTCCCGCTCAAGCGTGCACGTACGCGTACACCAACGGTAGTTTCCAGTGGACACAGGAGGAGTCCACAAGGGTTGGTTACCGAGGACAACCTACAATGATGGAATTCGACAGAAACCCGAAGTCTCTTGGCTTCCTCTGGACTAAGCCGTCGTGACAATCGAGTTAACGAGGATTAAGCTTCATCAACCTGATGTAACCTTACAGCCAATGCATTTGCCATTTGTATCGTGTCGATAAATGTTATGTACGTATTTATCGAGCCGCCATGTTTTGAAGGTTTATTCAGATTCCAGTTTCAAGTCTGGACAAAATTGTATGTTTTGGTTGGATGACCTTAAGGCCCTAAGGACGAAATGATTATCGTGCTGTGTTGGTAGTAATATCAAATAAGTTGTATCAAGTATTCAGTAATACAGTCAGTATCGAGAAATCGTATTATTTAAACTAATTATATAATTAAATAAATTATTATTTTACTTTATTCAATAATTAAAGCATTTATTATTCACTAAATAATAAACGCTCGACGAACTAAATAATAAACTACGATTTCCATAGTTGGCTCTCAACGAAAATATCTAGACGAATTTATATCTCATTAAGAAAAAGGATTTTGACCAAAACGACCAACCCCACACGTTTGCCGAAAGAACGACCCGGCAGTTGTGAATCCTCCTGTACCTTCAAAAGTTCCAACTGCAATGGTATCAACGCAAATAGTCAGGGCGACGCTTAAATCTCGCAGTACGAACAAACAAAAAAATCTCGCGGTACGAACAAACAACAACAATAACAGCAAAAACCCGGTCCAAGCTTACCAGCATTTACCGCTATATCCAGGCCCACTTTGCAAATCATTTCTTTTTTTTTTCGCCGTACTTTTTCAATTTGCCCGCAAAAGCGTACTTCGGAAAAGTTTACCCTCGCGAATTCCATAACCCGTTATCCAGAGAATTTTTCTTCTCTCGGAAAGGTCCAAGAGTTTTTCAACCCAAGTGGAAGGGGCACACAGGAGTAGCGGAGAAAATAGCCGAGGGACGGTGGGCTTCCAGTTTTTTTTTTTCGGTGCAATTTTTAGAAGACGGTGGAAAAGTGCACCCTCGAAAAAAAAAAACAGAAAAATACGAAAGAGAGAGAGAGAAGCGTTCAAAGCTGAGCCACGAAACGGCAATGCCTGGATATTTCTATAGAGATGTATAAAAAGAATAAAAATCGTACGATATACGGAGAAATGAACACCGCTAGACGAATGTGCGGTATGGTGGAGGCTTTGAAATGAGAAAAAGAAAAGAAATAAAGAGAAAGAGATGTACGAGCCGGGGGTGTACGGAGTCTCTGCCACGGAGAGACGGTGAGTAAGTGAGTACTGGAAGAGAGAAAAGGCTTTGCAATGTACTGGCGTTGGGGTCTCTGACCAGCGTCGAAGCCCGGGCCACCAGAGTTAAGGCTCTTGATTTTTCCCAGCTATATCCCAGGTAATGGGCATAGCTCTGGCTCGAGCACTCCTGAGCTTTGGTCTTTCCCTTTCTCTCTTGTTCTTCTCTCTCGATTTTCGTCCTCACCCCCAACCCCACCTTACCCTCACTTCTCTCTTTCTCTCTCTCTCTCTCTCTCTCTCTGGTCCTCTCTTATATACTCGAAGCATAAGGAAAAATAGAAGTTAATGGATATACAAAAAAACACCGAGAAAAGTCGTAGGAAAGAGCGAGAAGGAACGACGAAGCACTGGCTGAAGAGGGACCAAGATTAATGGCAAGCCGTAATTGGAGAATTGATATAAGAGCTGTACTCATTTTATATATTTTTCTTCCACTCCCCAGCACCTGGACCAATCATTTATTGCGGCTGCGAATGACCACCCGATTTTACAATCACAATGCTCGTCAGGATAACACGGCCAATCCGTTATCGTTGAAACGCATTATTGAGTTGTGTGGCATTAACAAATTTGTCGAGTTGATTAAACCAGGGAGTGTCGCCCTACACCGCGATTGTCCAGTGATCGATTAATTGCCGAAGTGCACGAGCCAGTCGTCAAACCTCGCTCGGTGCGTAACCGTTTTCCCCAGAGCTTTCCCTACGAACGTATTCCGATCACGGAGTACCCGAAAACTCGCCGGAAATCGTGGAAAATTGAAGCCGCGCCTGGAATTTCGAGATTTTTTTCGGGAATTTCAGGAAATTTTATTTTTTCGTTTACTGGTTTTCATTAATTTTTTGGATGTTGAGGTCATCCATTTTTTTGTATGGTTATCAAGTAAAGAAACTGTCACGACTTCGATTGACCGTATCTCCAGCCTGTGACGCACTGTTTTTACGTCGATATACTTTTTTTTTTTTAATCAAATATTTTTGCCTACTTCTATGGTCGAAAAATATTTTTTTACATCGTAACAAAAAAAAATTAAACACGTTGAAAAAACATGTCAACAGCGATTATCATCGACGCCTTCTTCCACCAATAATGTTTTTTTAATCAAAGCACGTAGGGAATTCTTTGATATGGTGAAATCATTTTCGAAACAAATATCTTCTGCGATCATTTGACCCGAAACATTCATTTTTGACACGGGAGTACGTCAGGAATTCTTGATGCAGCGAAAACCTATTCCACAAACAATTATTTTCGCCAATCTTCTCATCCGAAATATTTGTTTGCGTCGAAACTCGTGAGGTATGTTCGGTACGACACAAACGTTTTCCACAAACAATTATTTCCGCCGATTTTTTTTTTCGTCGCGAACATTTGTTTTTTTTTTTCCAAACGTGCACCACTACATCGAAAATCAATACTATTCGGGGTTGCCGCATCCCTTGAGGGCAAATTTGATCCACAACCCCAATTATTTTGGAATTTCGTTCCGGGTACAAAAACACGGAAAGAATTTAAGGTAAAATCAAAAGTATCTTTATTTACCAATGTAGAAATTCCATTCCTCAAACGTTTGTAAATAATCAGCTAAAACAAGGCCCATCAATGGAAAGCAACTGCGAAATTGTATAAAAACCCAAAAACGATCATATTGTTGATACAGAACAGGCTTAACGCTTGACGTTTAGAAAACACGATACAAAACGAAAAAAAAGCAATGCAGCGATTTAAATTACGTAAATCAGACCCGTCAAAGAGAATTTCCATTTCATCAACTATTGGTGATAAAAATGATCAAACTTAACCTCATCCAAGGCTCTCCAATAATCTCTCTCAAATTGTAATATCGTCATCCGGTACTCGTATGAAACATACGTTAAAAAAAAAAAGTTCTATATCTCCAATTAGCCCATCCCTCGGTCCAATGACTCCAAGCTCACGTTCCAACCTCCCCGTCTTTATCAGCGTCGTTTTTTCGTTATCTCGTGGTTATATTCCCGGCAAGTCCGGGAGAAAAGTGCGTCGAACACGGGAAAGCTCTTACGATGATATATGCGGTAAATTGGATTTTTATTAAGTCTCCAATGTCGATTCATCCGGTCGCCAATAAAGCGAGCAAAGCACCGCGGTGAAAGCGCACGTATGCCTGGCCCACGAGACACACATATGTAACGACAAAACGGTGGTTGCCGTTGCGGAAGATACCGTACGTACATAAACCGCGTGTATTCATATACGGAGATCGGTGTGTACGTTGGGGGAGGGGGTGGTGGTTGCGCGTGTACACAGAGTAAAATCAACAGGCGGCCATGCACAGCAGCTTTTGTGTTCTTTCCCGATTAATGGAAGACAAATGGAGAGAGAGAGAGAGAGAAGGAATAAAGTGGAGAGGGGCTGAAAGTGAGGGTTGAAAAGGGGTGAGTAGCGATGAGTGAATATACCTTCTTTTTCTCTTCCATCTCCCATCGGATGTGTGGCCACACACGGGCCAATTGACGCGGAACCCAAACCGTTTCGTATCGCGAACTCGCTAATTTCAAAACATTCGAGGAAGTCTCGCGAAACCCTCGAGGGATATACTTTTGTAACGTGATTCAGTCGAGCTTTTATTTCACGATTAAAACAAAATTCATCACTGTGACGGGTTCAAAATTCATCTCTTTTTGTTGTATTTTCTTGCAGTTTTTGAAACTCCTGGGCACGAGAACTCGACTAACAATAATCGGATTTTTAACATTTTTTTGAGGATAATTTGTATAATTGGAACAGCTTTGGAGCGTAACCAATTTTCTTTTTTAATAATTTATATCTCTTAAAACATGTTAAATGATTACGAATATTTGACGGAAAATTATAATTTTTACTTCAAAATCTGTATTTCGGAAAATAAACAAAATCGAAAACGGGAACGCTCAACGATACTGACATTAATGCAGATTAAAGGACCTATTTGTTTTTGTATCAGGCCAATCGGACCAGCAATATTCAATTCCACCAGGAAAAGGGGAAATTATTAGTAGCTGTTTACTCTTCCATTCAATGCACTCCGATTACTTTTTTTTTTATTCGACGAAATTTACTTGGGTCAACATTAACATACACGAAGCAACACATTTGTATATAAACCTGAAAAACCCACGAAGTGAATTAAAAAAATGAGAAATGAAATACAGAAAAAAAAATTAGAAAAAAATTCATGATGAAGGATTTTATCTCCACAGTGGAGTCCTCCTTTAATTGAACATACGAAAGGTCGATAAAGTAAAAATAATCATCGTCGTCATCGTCATCGGCGGTTTCGAACGCGCGTTTTGACGTTGTCAGGATTGATGATCGTTCACTCGCTCTGACGATCAATTCGGAAATTGCCTATCAGAACCAGCTCCGAGCGTGGGAGGAAAAAAAAAAGAAGAAATATGGAGGGAAAATGGGAGCCACGGTTGAGGCTATTCAACGTTGGAAAAACTTCGCGGTTCCCCCGGATGTGGAGTTGCGTACGCGCGATAAAGTAGGAAAGACCCCTTTCTTTGTGGAACCCGGGGGTGAAGGACGCGATGAACCGTGTACGTAGTGGAGATACAGAGCTCGATGTACAAAAGCCAATACGTCTTCTCTGTCCAGCGAACGAGCTCCATCGATCCGCAGGAAATTGATTTCTGTATTGAAGTTGAACGGTAATGGAGGAAAACTCGCGTAGACCAAACGTCTTCGAAAGGAATTTCGAAAGTACGTACAGCTGATTTACAATTGTATGCCACAGTGATCTTTAAATTTCCAACCTTCTAGAGAAACGGGCTCGAAGAAAAATGAAACCCGGAATTGTCGTTTCATCGTGGACTTGGATTCGTTTGATACTATTAGACGTTCGATTGAATTTCGTCTTACCAGATTCGCCCGGAATGAGAAATGAGAAAATATACTTTCAGCTCAATGATTTCGTACGTGTGCATGCTTTTTCATATTTTTCGAAGTTTGGGAAACCGCTAACCGAGGAATAAGAAAAGTTTGATGTTTGGTTGAAAGACGAAAAAAGAAAACAACTTCTACAGTCCGTTATCAAAAACAGAAGAATGTACTTTTAGCCTAATGATATTAATCTACTACGAACGGATGCTTTTTCGAAATTTTCTAAGCTGCGGAAATGGCTGCTGAATAAAAACACATCGATTTTTAGCTTAAAAAAACAACTTTTATGATCCGTTATCTACAAACGGACGAACGTATCGAATTCGAGTTAAAACCCCAAAATTTGTAATAAAAGAAGAGTGGTTTTGAATTTTCGTGATTGTGCCTCGATAATAAAAATTGTGGTCCAGATTGGACGCAACTTTCAAAAAGCGATAATCAAAAACCCCAAGATTGGTGACATTCTACAAAATATTCAACATTCCATTGCACAACCGATAAAAATTCCAATAGTGCAATACCCACCAAAGTCCAACGTCACGAAAATCTCAGAAACCCCTTTCTCCAGAAGTATTCTACAAGTTAAGATTGAAAGAAGAATCAACCGAAACGTGACGTTTATTGATGCACTCACCGTTAATACAACCCTACCCTTGAAGGCTCATCATCGAATCGAATCCCCGAACAATCGAGAAATCAAGCTTCCGGCATCACGCGTCGGTTGATCGTAGGGAAAAATCAAATCAACCCATCAAGCTTTTTGCCCCAACGGAAAGTGGATTCGCGGCCACTCGCCCCTCGCTAATTGACTGCGCGATGGACGGAGTTGCGTGATACGAATGTGAAGAGAAAGAGAGAAAGAGCAGGCTAGGTTGAAGGCTGATTTAATCGGTAACACTCCGCTCTCCGAATGCTCCTACGCCATTGGCGTCTTGGTTAGGACGAGAACGATTAAGGCCGGATCCTGAATTAGAAGGTCCAAAAAATCGATTTTTTTTATTGTTTAAATCTATTCTTGATATATCTACGAATGTCTAGACAAAGTTTGATAGCCCAATTCGAAATATTTCCAAAGATACAGCACTGAACGAAGAGGAGTGTCGAGCAGGTATACGGGCAGGTAACAAACTTTAAAGCCCGTTTTCTCGAGTTTTCGTCTTTACGATTTTTCTAATTTGGCGTACCTGAATACAAAAAAAAAACTAGAAATCCAATGGAAACAAACCAAAGCTTATTCGCTTCAGTATCGTTTTCTTTTCTATTTCAATTAAAAATATTGTCGAAAAAAAATTCCTAACAATTTTTTTAGCAAGTTGAAATAATTTTTTTTTCACAAAAAGCACCTTTTCTACTTCAAACCCGAGAAAACATTTAAATTTCAAAATTTTTCAGTTTTTTTTAGTTCATATAGAAAAAAAATATGTCACAATTAAAATGGTTTTTGGTTTTTTTTTTCAGATGAATATCACGAGCTCCATTTGTCACACCGCATGGAAACATCAGCGGCACGAATGTGCATAAAAATCGGTTGCCTGTTGATATTTTCCTTTAAAAAAAATTGTTTTCTTATGTTCAGACATGTAATAAAAAAACCTGAAAATTTCGCTAAACTTGCTTTTTTTTACCCGAAAAAAATTCCTCAAAATATCGATTTTTCGAACCGGCTAATTCAGGATCCCGCCTTAATCCAGCAGACCTGATTCCCAAAAGGGTCCAAGTATGGTTCGTCCAGACTGGCAAGTAGCGCGCGTCTGTATGGTAAAAGACGCGGAGGGTTGTACAGTCGTGTAGATCCCACACACTAGGAACGACCAACATGCGAGCCCGGGGGTTGGAAAGGCGTTCAGGGGCTAGTGGTTAGTGTGGCGAAGCGTCGCCGGAGGGCAAGCGATCGTGGTCGAATACCGTTCAGGCGTTGAATGGCCACTATGGTCAGTGTACAACCCTGGGGGGTCGGAGGGGATCCGGAGTGCTCATTATTAGCCGTGAGTTTGTGGGAACACGTGGAAGGGTGGATGTCTACGTTGGAAGGTGCCTGGGGAAGTAGGGAGGAAGCTGGGGGCTGGTGGATACGAATGAATGAGAACCCAGAGAGTGTGTTCGTGTTCTCGTTCCACCAAAGGTGTATACACTTATCATACACTCTCCGTACCACCCCTAACCTCCTGTAAGCCCGGATCTGTATGGGAAAGCGTACAGTGTATTGGGAACGGTGGGTAGAATTCCCGACCTACCACCTGCCGAGTAAACACGTTGATTTATGTTGCCCGGAAGCCTCCGATAAGGATAAACCGGCCTAGACGTGGCATTGCCGTGGATCCACCGGTGGGGTCCATTGCTGTGATCAGCATCAGCACTACCCCGGAGCCTGATGCAGTAGCGAACCCCTATGGCCTCCCTCGGCCCTACAACCCTCTCAACCTACGATGCTCACTTCTGTAGGCCACTATACAGGGTGACAATTATCGAGTGGTACATCTGCTCAAAGACCTCACTGACAAAAGAGATCTACATCACTTAAAGGCTTTTCGAAGTGAAAAAGACAGTCGCGAAGCGCGTGATAGAATTCAACGATATTGGACCACTTTTATGTTGCTCGATGTTGCTTCTGCCATTACATTGTGAAACTTCTTCGAAATGTTTCGTATTAGGTATGAGATGATTTTGGAGACTTTGAAATTTGGTCGGGTTGAAACGGAATTTAATGTACTTGAGTTGGATTGACATGGGCGGTAGTGAGAATCGAATCAAACGTACTTAAAACAAAGTTCGCTGTACTCGTATTCGACTGGAGTGAATTAAAATGAATTAAATTAAATGCACCTAAAATTGAAGTCAATGTACTCTCCTCGGATTGGGATTGGATATAATCGTCGTGCAATTTAATGTTCTCGGCGCGAGTCGGAATACTACGCGCTCGATAAGGATTCAGTGCACTGGAATTAGATCGGCGTTTAATATCTCTTTAAGCCCGGGGAAAAAAAATCTTGCGTAGCTCGTTTTCGATCTTTTCGATCCTATACTAAACGCACTATCGTGTGGTACCGGCCGCGTCTCGTAAAGTTGATCGAGCGCGCGAAAATATTTTTGTAAAGTTGAACGCACGATCGTATAAGAGCGTCCTTAAAGGGATATAATCAGAATAGAATTTAATGTTCTTAGTTCCTTTAAGAGTTCGACATGCGCAACTCGAATAGAGTTTTAATGTATTTAGATCGGCTCCAGTTCGACTGTAATTCGTTGTACCTACTTAGAATGAAATATCGTTGAACGTTTCAGTGCTCAATTTCTCACGCAAATACCATTCCTCTATTAAAATAAATAAATAAGATAATAAATAATTCCATGCTTTTTTTGAGGATTTGAAAACTATTTTAAGGCCTTTTTCTCTCCATCACGTGTTGTTCGTTGAAGACCCTTAAAATTCACACGGCCACTTGATAATTGTCACCCAGTATTCGTACGTAGATTTGTGGCTGAGGGCACGATGGAGGGGTGCATTGTGCAGACGGTTATTACACGGTTACCGTTCAGCCGGTTTCCGGCTAACGATGGGCTAGACGAACCTCCGGCTATACTCATGACAATCACCAACCCCTGCAGTTCCCACCGTATCAGCTATAAAGCACAGAATGCAGATTATTCATCGTTGTTTCGATGATGCCGGGAATGCCTGGAATGGCTCAAAAATAACATCCTACCGGATGAAGAATCGCAGTGGAAAAGGGTGGAAAAATGCCACGAGGGAAGATTCGCCGCGAGTGACGTGCGCCAATGAAACAAGAGGGAAGCTAACGGGGAACTCTCTTCCCTTTTTCTCGTGTTTCTCGAACCCACGTCAGTAACAGGCCACGGACAAATCGAGCGTGGGTGTTAGATAACTTTACTTCATCCCACCATCAGTTATCCAGGACCGAAGCTCCGGCGAACTCCAGTTAGCCCGCGAACTCGATTCATCTCAGGAACGATTCGAGACGACTGGAGTGCATAAATTTTCAATTTTCTACCCCTTTTTTGCGCTCAACGAAAAAAAAAAAACGTTTCGCTTTGAATTAGTGGCGTTTTATAGTGACATTTTTGTTGGATTCGTAATCATTTTTGAACATTATCATCAACCTTATAGGTATTTGCGGGAGTTTCTAGTTGTTTCATTTAGTGGTTATAAAAATTAATACAGAACATTTTTAGAGACTTTGGAAAAATAAAATATTGTTAATTTGTAGTTCAGTTCTTTATCAGCGATAAAGTAGACGCACAATTTTCGTAACTTTTTTTTCTCGCGCTGAATATAAGCCATTCAAAGATTCAAGAGATTTTTCTTTCGACACTTTAATGGTCCATATTTTTCGTGTTAATATTAAAGGTTTTTCGTAGAAACATGAGGTAGTGTGGAGAAAATTGAAAAAAGGAAATATTATTTTCGAACTTAACTCCATTTGTAAAATAATGTCAAAGGAAAGAAAAGAGTATAAAATTCGGAATTAATTTGATTTTTCATCCATTTGAAATATTGATTAATATCTAAGAATGTAATTTAACATTTCAAACTATAGGTAAAATATATTTTTCGGAATTAAGCGAAACGAAATTTCTCGTTTTTCGTAAACTGTTTTTTGCTCATTACTTGCCGATCGATGTCGATTTATCATTGAAAATCATTGTTTTCCCCTGGAATCTTTACGAAATTTCTCTTCAAGCAGTGAAAAAATTACATTTCTTGAGAATGTTGAGTTACATTTTTAAAAATACAATTCAACATTCCGGAAGGTGTAAATTTCGCTCTCCCAAGAGCAATTAATTGTAATTTTCCACAATTTTCCACGATTATTATAATATTCGAGAAGGTTCAGTTCATAACCGGACAGTCCATACGTTTGATAACGAAATTGACGATGCGATTGTGGCATCAACGAGGAATCTCCTCGCTTTGCGACGTCATCCGTACTCGACGCGTAAATTCGACTAAACGCGGAATTACGAGCGTCTAAATGGGTTTCCCTCGATTGTGATAGTCGAACGTCGGACGTTGGTGCTTCATGAAATCAAAGCTACCTTTGTGCAAACGTGACATTTGAGAAGCGAATTAATCAGCGATGTCCAGGCATGATCCACCGGACTGCGCGTCATTTTTCCTTTCTCCCAGCTGAATATCATATCTCAACGAAGCCTCCTTGAAGCCTCGGTTGAATAAAATGAAGAACAAAAAAACAAAAAGGAAAAAAAAATCATTCGCGCAAAAAAGACGTCAGCGAGAGGATTTTGCGCGAAACGCGGCGCTATCAAAAGGAGTAGTCGAGTACAACAATCCAAACAACACAATGTATGCATCCGTTGTTGTTGAAGCGTCAAGATAGAGAGCGAGAGAGGGAAAGGAGCGGGGGGGGGGTGACAAACAAAAAACCTGAAGGAAAAGAAAAGCAAAGAAGAATGAAGGACCGTCGACAAAAGAGAAGGAACGAGAAGAAGAAGAAAGAAAAAAAAACCGCGTATATACGCTTATAGCTAGTAGACTTTCCGGCCCTCTCATTAATGGCTGGTTCGTCTCGAGCGCCAGTTTTAATTAGTTTCCCTCAGTACCACGGAGGATTTTACGCGTTCCACTCGTTTCTCCATGTTCGGAATTGTTCTCTTGAAAAAAAAAAGAAGCGAAAACGAAAATCTAAATCTCTTTGCATCCCCTCCAATTATATTTGTTGCAAAATACTTTTGGCGCTTTGTCGTGTTATCCAACCAGACGGTGATGAAAAAAAATGAACGCCCGCAGGAGGATTTAATGTATTTGTGACGGAGAAGGCCGTTGCGAGATTGTTCAGAATTTTCTTTTTTGGGATAATGGAAAATAATTGGATGCGCGCGTTTCGGCACTCGCGAATAAATTCACTGCGAAACTCAGGCATACAAAGTCCGCACGAGCTATTAGCGAAACGTTGATACTGGTCTCGGCGTTTCGAGCTTTTTCATACCTCGGATATCTGGAAAAACCATTTGGTTCCAGGACGAGTTGTTTCGGAGTGTAACGCACCCTGGCAATCATACCTACTCCCCTGACCCTTCAACTTCATGTAAAAATTCAATTTGAAAGTTAACTTTGCACTCCGGTGTTACGGGGCTGGAACGGCCAATTGAATTCATCGCGTGTACGTAAAACTATTGTCGAATACCTACGTCAGAAGTTCAACGTGCAAGCGGATTCACTCGACGAACCCCATGAGCTCCAATTTCAACCCCACCGATCGAATCGATTTGGATTTGTTTTTCTTTTGGTTTTCCTTATTTTATACAAGTTGCTCGTTTGACCGGTTGGAAACTCGAGCAAAGAATGATGTTCAGGGTATGAACAGGGCACAGTTTAGCCGCTCGTTAATTTACTTTCCGCTGGAAATATGAAGCTTTTTCACGTCCCAAACACAAGTTTTTGCTCAATGAAAGAGGTGGGAATTGTCCTTTGTTCTTTGTCGTTTGGGTTACCAACATTGCTGTCTTCGAATTTTCACTCTCGCTTTATATATGCTAGCTTATACAGAAATAAGAGAATCAGATTCGAATTAACAATGTTCGGTTTTGGGTGGTCAAATTTTTATAAAAGTTCTTCAAACTTTTTTTTAATGTGGTATGATCACCCGCTTATCCTTCCTTTTCTATTTAAAATTCAGGAACATTGGGATGCTCTTGGAAACTTTAATTAATTTTCGATCGAGAAATTAAAAAAGAAGAATTTTTCTCAAGTGTGAGAAAATTGTTCAAGTAACACACGTGAGAATGTGACATTGCGAAAAATGTTTGTTGAAAAATGAAAACCCCTTTAAATCTAGATACAACCTCGGGTTTCTATAAATTGAAATCTAGACGTCCTAACCTCAGAATACTACTTAGGTACGAAAAAAATAATCTTTTTACCGCAAACTTTCGAAAACTTGAGTAATCATATTCTTTTTACTTTAGAAATTGCTTTTTAATTCCCCATCACCGATTTATAAAAAATATTATCCGAATACATCGTACAACTGTTTTCACTCGAAACTTTATAGTTAGAATCTCGAAGTAAAAACCTAATAACTAAAAATGCGAAGACCCATTGCGTTGCCGTTTATTTTTAGGAAATACAGAATTGCCCTAAAATCGATCGATAAAATCGCCGATCTTTTTTTAAATTTCATTTAGCTTCCTAAAAAACAATTTTCTTGTGCAATATGTGATCCAGGTAACGAGAAAATTCTAAATCTTTTTAGGACTTCAAAAAAAAAAAAACAACTAAACATCATCGTTTGATATTTTGAAATATTTCCAACACGTTTCCAGAAAAACCCATTTTTCACGGCATGAAAGGTTCCTCTATGAGAAAGCGAAAGTTTACTCCGTTATTTCTGAAGCTTGGAAACATACGTATGATAAATATGCGCACAGAATTTCTCTTTGTACACCTACAGGACAAACTTCCAAACTGCCACGTATTGTTACGAAAAAAAAGATTCAAACAGAATTGTTCCATTTCGATGTTAATTTTTCTTTCACTGCAGGATGTTGTCGCGATACAATTTATACGTGCACCCACGCGTATTATTGTACCAAGACAACGACGTATCCAGTGTCGACGGAAACAGAATCTCGACGGTTCATTATCGCCACATCTCAGCAACGAAAGAAACAATTAAACCGTAACAAACAAAAAAATATGAATTTGAAAATTTGAGCACTCGCTGCCACATTTTTCTTTTCCCTCAAACTTCGTACTACTATCACTAGGTTCTGCAGGAAACGCGAACGATTAAAAAAAAAAAGAACAATATACGCACCTAAACTTCAAAATTACGAATACAAATGTATTTGAAATAAAAATGTAAATTAAAAAAAACCATCTCAGTTTAACAAAAGCCACGAATAGTTAAAAAAAAAGCACTTTTTTGAGTCGTACACGTAATAAAAAAAAAAGCAAGAAAGAAGAACGAAAAAATTGCACAGACCGCGACGTCCGTGCACTCGCCTCGATCTCCACGTGGTCAGGCGAACCATTCGACAAAATTTTCGAATCCATGAAGATTTTCCTCTTCTCGCGTTCGAGAAAAAACGCGCAACCGATAAAAAGATTGAGGAGATAAAAAAAAGAAAAGCGATTGATGGAGTAATACGAGGGTGATTGATCGAATGTCTAATAATGGCGACTTACTGGGTGTGAGTATGAGTAGAATATTGAAGAGCACGAGGAACGGGTCCACGTGGTACGAAAAGTTGCGCGTTGAGGTGCGACGACCACCACTCGTATATTTAAAATGAAATTCAACATGAGAGCGTTGCCTCGCGACGACAGTCGGCATCGCGGCAAGCTCCGATAAACTTTTGTTTCTTCGATTTTTAACGTCGCACTTTTGTGTGTATATTTGTGTGCGTGTGTTATTTCGATTGAGTTCAAAACTCTATGTCACACGAGATTAAACGTATAAAAATCAGGAGGAGGGCAGTTCTCGTTGATCGCGATAAATTTCGTTGAACCCTCGACTTCCGACCTCGCACAAGGACCGCCAACGAGAGACTGGCCTCTTTCAAAGCGCAGATCTCGATGTTCAGTCGCTCGATTCCGTCGAGCATCGGGATTCTTCGTCTCGCGCAACATCCAACCCTCCCAGTGTGAGGGACTTTGCCAAGCTCTAAAACCGCACCAGGAACCGCACATTGGATAGGAAAGGGAACCATAACCCACCACCGCCTATACTTTGCTCTCCCCAGCCCCCTCACCTCGCCCCTACCTTTATCAACCCCCACCTCTTCCTCCAACCACCCTAATTCTCCTTTCTGACTCCGGCGACCATCAACTACCAAGTATAAACCATCCAACCTCTTCCACCTCGGAGAGCACGTTTCCTAAGTAACTTTCGTGTCAGCAGTCGCCCGAATTCGAATCAGCCAAAATAAGCGGAAGTACCTCCTTTCCTCAACCAACGATCCAACGTCGAATCTTACTTACCGTAATTCTCGACTTCCGGCTCCGATAAATTTACTCGATCCTTAATTGTTATTGAACTTTCTTATCGGGATCTCCGATCTCACTTGACGCGACACCTTGTGCTTTCGATTCGTACTCACGAATTCTTTAAGCTTCGTTCGTTATTGAACAAACGAGAATTATCGGGGACCTTAATTGAATGGAGACGAATTACGTTCGAGGCTGAATCAGAGATCAGTCCAATATGAAACTGATTTAAGTACACGCAAAAGACAGCCAACATTTTTTTAAACATTCCTCAGAAATGAACCATTTTTATCGGAAAACAGATAAACCTCTGCCTTTATGGATTCTACAGATGTTCGATTTTTCATTGAAAAGCCGAGCTGATTATGAGAAAGCACATTACGAAAACAAACCCAAACGAGATCAAATAAATCTAAACGAGCCCAAACAAACCCAAACGAGCCCAAGTCAATATTTCGAGCTTTCGAATTCCCGTTTAAATGTTTCTACCCAAAACTGGCTTTGCACATGTATTCTGCCCTCTCTTTTTTTTTAAGAAAAAAAGCTCGCGCAAGCGATTCAGAGATTTTCTTGGTACCCGCGAAAACCACGCGCGCAAGACTCTTCACTTTTAGGTACAAAGTTGCGGGGAACTCGGTTTGCTCACGATCATCCTGACACACGAAACTCCTCTCAGAAGCTCAGCTAATCTGAGTTCTCGTTGGGTCATAGGAGTTAGTCGTGGCGAAAGACGTGTTTCTGACCTCTTGTGCCACCTCCCCTGGCCCCCAGCAACCACCCTGTGACCCACAACACACAGTGCTACTTGCTTTGAAACAGCCGGAGTAATTCCGATGCTGGAACTTGTGCGACGACCTGGATACGACGGAGCAAACCGCAAAAGGAAATAATTATATAACCGTGATGTTTCGACTCGACCAAGAGAGTCAACGAGTCTTCCTCGAAATCCCTGATGTGAGTGCTTTCGCGAAGAAGAAAAAGTTTGCAAACCTCGAAACACCAAGCGTAAGAATAAAGTTCGAGTGAACAAAATTTTGCTGATTGTGAGGTACTGGGAAGTCTCGCTCTTTTGGGTTTTGATCTACCATCGAAAATTTGCATCTCGCCTGAATATGGCACGTTGCGAGATCGAAGTTATAAGAAAGAAAACAACGTACCAAGATAACCGTCACTTTGGAGTTTAATCAGCCAAAATTTCCAAAAAACGAATTTCGAGTCTACGTATCTTTGAGTATTTTTACGAATATACTAAAATGCACATTTGAAAAATTCAATATTGAGAGTGTTCGTATAAATAAAATATCGTAAATAATAGCGACGTCGAGGGTGAATGGAGGTAGTGAGCTTCGAGATGTTACTGGATGGATTTAAAAAAATCGCAAAAATTCTTGAAATTTCGGAAAATGATAATTCTTTATGTACTAATCCATGAATTATTCTACAATTTTCTACTAAATAGTTGAATACTTACAATTTAACATGGTTGTTTATACGCAGAAGGTATAAAACAGCTTACGCGTACATCAATGTTTTTTTCAAATTCATAAAATAATGAAAGATTTATTCCAATAATGAATTAATCATCAACCATTAAAAAAATCAATATATGTTGCATTTTTGAGCAATCATCGTCGCTAATATTAGAGGAGAAGGTGGTAATGTGGCCCCCCAATTTGTTTTTGAGCCGTCATGTAAAAAATACTACACTTAAAAATAAAGCAAATACGTCATAGTGATCCTTACTCATTGACTCATGCATACCTAACTGTAGAATAAATAAAATAACAACAGAATAATCAAAAACTTAATTTATTCTTGAAAACAAAAGTTGCGCAATTTATGATTAGGTGAGGGTTATATGGCCCCCTGGGGGCCAAATTAAATGTATTGGACTTTAATTCAACTTAACGGCAAAAATCACAAATATAAT
>JAPYZJ010001417.1:0-27733 GCA_030522765.1 Ophioninae sp. B BG-2022a | reverse complement strand
GGCACTTTTATCACAATTAATGGCACTTACAAATCAATAAAATATATTTTGTTGGTGGATTCTATTGATGATGGTAGTTCTGCCCACTTTAAAGTATTCTGCTTCTGCTTTTTGTGACATTCTTCCAGCTCTAACTTAAAGTTCAATATTGATTAAATCCTGCCTAGAACGAAGAAAAACCATTTTTTGAAAAGTAATAATAACAAAACACGGCCTATAAACTCTAAACTACGCATATGTCAAAGTAGCCCCAAAATGTGTCAAAGTAACCCGCAAAGTCAAAGCAGCCCCGGTTTACGGTACGCGATGAAGAAAACGAATTTATTGAAAAAAAAAAGAAAAAAAAATACACGCGATGCATCGATGACGAATTAGTAGGAGATACGAGACGCGGGGGGGGGGGGGGGGGAAGGACATGTAATGTATAGATATGATTGTGTAAATAATGAAGAAATGTATAATCAAAAAATGTATAATTTTTACATCTTGAGTTATTCGTTTAATTGAAAAATGTATTCCAATTTATTAATTTAATCCAAATTATTTCGTTGGTACAAAGAAATTAATATAATTACATGTATATCAAATTCAGTTCAGTTAAATTGTTTTTTAAAAGCGTTTGTTTTAAACTCAAGAAAAAGATACATCAAATAAAAATGGTTCTCTATTGTAGTATTTTCTATTTTCATTTCAAGTACATATATACACACGCACGCATACATATGTATACACATTTATAATAGAAATATAAGAGAATCTCATTGAGCAGATTTTTAGTGTACAAATTTATTTTTTTAGTTCATAACAAATGTTTTTCGAAAATAATTTTGATCAAGTGTATTTTATATATATATAGAATTATATTAGATACTTTTTGGTGTCTGTATACATTTATTTGACAATGAGTTACAGGAAATTAAATTGATTGAATAAATAACTAAACACATCAGCCTAGAATATTTAATATTTGTATGCTATCTTTGAAGCAAAGAAAATAGCAGAAACATTAAATCTTGTAAACAAAAACAGCATTCATTCGAAATACATTTTACATAAAACGTAGATATCGTTGTAATAAGACACGTATCCAAATAAATATCTCTGATTCAACCAACGAAAAAAAAAGAAACTGTTTAATTAAATAAACACGCACTTATATCCATAATCAGGTGGCTTTTATTTTCATAGAAAATATTCCAAAGCGATACAACCCTTAGTTTCGTGTTACCTTCCATTATAAAATGAAAATACTTAAGGAGACAATGAATTATGTAAATGAAAAAAAAAAAAACTGAAAAATACTTAATCAATTATGTAGACGTAAAGTAAGTTATGCACAGTTTCAGTTAAAAAGTTAAGAGCTCGGTACGTTTTAACTGGAAGACGGAGAGGATGCATACTATGTACGAGTAGACTGGTACAGAGGGATAAAGAGGAGAATTACAAACATCGAACAGGTGTTGTGCAACGAAAACGCGGAAGTGTTTCGACTGCTTGATTTTGCTGCGCGCGAGAGCTCTCCTCGAGACACGGGGTAAGCTCGTCTAGTCAATTCAGACGGTCTTGCCGTTTTCCCTTTACTATTTCACAGACATATATATATATAAATGGCTAATCGCCTCCTCCACTCTCCAAAGATACAGAAATATACTCACGGAATTATGTCACGTATCCGTGGAAACACTCGCACTTGCGATTTTCTCTCTCTCTCTCTCTCTCTCTCTCTCTCTCGCTCTTTTGCGTGATGCGTGCTAACTAAACGAGCCGAGAGCCTGGACCGCAAGAAGCATGAGTTAGATGAGATGAACACCCCTTTCTCTGTCTCCCGTTGAAATTCGACGACGACGACGACGACGACGACGGCGACGAAAACGAAGAGGACGACTACGGCGGTAATTTCGTAGATATTTTCTCCGCCACATGCTAAATTCACATCAAACTTTCGACTTCCGGGTTTACGAGAATTTGGCGAACGAAGCAACGAATTTTCGTCCCTAAGCTGAGAAAATTTACCTCGTGTCGAATCGAAAGTATAATTCTCCTTTTTCCTTTTCGCTTTCTCCCATTCTTTTATTCTCCCTGACTCTTTTATTTTTCTTTCACGAGGGAATATCGAGAGTAGTAGAGAACGAAGTTAAAAGAACGAGAAGTAAAAAAGTTTAGAGGGAGTTGGAGGGGAGTTTGGAGACTTGGAGGATTTCCTGGGAATTACAGAAAATAAAGGAGAGACTTCCAAACTCGATGACGCAACGAGGAGATTCGCCGATCAATCATTCGGGCCACGCGGATCTTTGAGATGTATTTTATTGATGACCGAGTTTGCGCGCTTCGACGACGGGAAACGCCGCATGGGACTGAAGATACGGGGAAGTGCAAAATTCGGAAGATGGATGAAAACGGAAGAATCTGGGGAACTAAATTTGCATCTTTATTTGAGAGTACTTGATGAATTATTTATGACGTTAAATTGATATCGTGATCGTTCGCTTATCAATCGATACCGAGTTACGAATATATTGCAACGAATCAGCTTAATACTTACTATGACATCGATATTTCAAATATTAAACAATATTCTTCATTATTAATATTAAATGTTACAATACGTGAATATTTAATTTTATAATTAAACATTACGATATTGCAATATTAAATACTTGAATTATACAAACATTTATTAGCTGTCTATTATGATAAATATTATTATCATTATTATCATTATTATTCAGCAAGATTTTAGTTTATATATAATAATCTCTCCACTGCTAAAATACCTTTTTTCGAACAACTTTTATTAAAAAAGAAAACTCTATGAAAATAAATTCATTGAAAGAAATGCCCGGAAAACGGATCGTGCTAATTAAATATTTACATTATTTTGTACTTATTATATTTTATTATTTTGTTATTAAGAATTATTAATTATAAAAATAATATGAACCGAAAAATGATCCGCTTTATTTTTCACTGCGAAAATAAAAACAATTACAGGAAATAACAAATTCAATAAATTACCCGAACGAAGATAAGAAGAAATCATCGAGAGAAAACAAACTAATGAATAATATATTTGCTAATATATATATATATATACTGTTTACATATACATGAATAATATATATGTAAACAAAGAAAGTAGATTAAAACAAATACTCTTCTGATACAAAAATAAATAATAAATACAAAAATTAATGAAAAAAGGAAATAAATAAATAATTAATAACAAGAACCTAATAAAAATACTCTTCAGATACAAAAATAATAATTTTACACTCGAATATTTCTTTCTTCTCAAGGAAATTGGTTTTGCTATTACATCGTATCGCATGAAAGAAGAGTAAGAAAGAAAAAAAAACGAAAATTCATGTACATCGATACGTATACGAGACATACGGTAAAAGGCAGTCGGGGACAGTGTGCAGGAGAGTTCCGCGTTCGCGAGGGGATTTACGTATAGTTATATCGGCTCGTTAATACTGCATGCACCCACGTGGGACGTATATATCTCGCTCGAAGATACACGCTAAGATTACGCGAAGATTATGCATGTCCGCGATTCGTGTCGATGAACGTTACGTGTGTCCGCGCCATAATACACATCGTATACAAAAAGGATAAAGCATCGACCAATCCTCGACGTATTTACGTATTCGAGCAATTTTTTTTTCGCGGATATAATGATTGTGTTGACGATGAAAGAGTAAGCGATACGAGCTTCGGTGAAACTTCGAGATAAGGCAGGATTATATTTTGAATATTTGGAAAAATCTGATTGAAAAATTGTTTTTTTTTTGCAGGTATCGGAAACTTGGCAAACCTCAAGAGTAATTTTAACTTCGGTGATTATTAACGAATTATCAATGACGATGAATACTAGCAAACCTGATATTATTTTTTTTCCCCCTTTTTTCCAGTGCGTTTTTCAACTTCATCGCGGCAATTATCCCCCACAATTGACAGCCCTATGAATAATAAATCACGAGGAAGGAAGTGCCTTTCGAGGATCGCTGGAAAGACTGGAACGACACATCCAAGGAAGGGTCGTCCGACGTCTATGACAGGAAGATAGAAAAACAAGGGAAAAAACAGGGACTGGATGAAATACGTTTCCTCTGTGTCCGAAGCTAATTGGCAATGTCGGAAGACTTCTCCGGAGGGCGGAGGAGCGAGAATGAGAAAATGAATGGACGTCCCCGTTGGGTGAATTGCCAATTCGTTTTGCAATACCCGTCCAACATGGACAACATCCAAGAAATCGAAACATTTTGAAAACTTCAAAATTTTACGTCAAACGTAAATACAATTTCGAAAAATGTTCAATTTTTCAAGAAACAACGTTTTTTTTCGAAATACAATGTGAATGAAGCATTATAACATTTAGAGTATCGAGTTTTTTAAATATACATTTTATATTTTCGAAAGACCTGTGATTTTTCGGAGCACCACACCCACCGTCATTGACCAATAAGCGTTTTTCGTTATAGCTCTACTTTTGAGCTTGACATTTCACAAAACATTCATTACTAATTTTGCCTTTTCATTTAATTTTCATTTGTTTCCCTTGTTAGTTCAGCTAATTACGAATTAAAGCTTGTTTGGGTTTAGGTTTGTTTTATTTGATTAAACTCGATACTTTGAAGTCTTCGAATCAGAACATCAAAGCTTAAAGGTAATGAAATTTACAATTCATACTTAAAAAATATCCTCGTATATGTACTTATGTTTTTGACTTTGAAATCTCAGGGAACGTTAATTTTTATTTTGTACTTTTTTAAAATAAAACTTTCTTATCTATCTTTTCATAAAAAATTGTATATAACTTTCTTTTTAGTTCAGCGCATTACGGATTAAAGTTTTTTGCGTCAAGGCTTTATTCAAATTGATTAAATTCGATACTTTTTGGTCTTAGAATTATTATTTCGAATCAAGGTAATGAAATTCACAATCCATGCTTTGAAAATATCCTCCAAATTCGAATAACCTATAAATTCGAGCTTGAAAATTCCCTAGGAAAAATTGTATTGCCCGCTTTCCGAATGAAAGCTTATGTTTTTGAAAATGTTTTATTTCACATTTATTATATCGGTCAGGTTTGCTAGACAATCGCTCCGCAAAATGTGCGCTAATAACGAGTGAGCGCATCCTGGAGACATCAAAGACACCGAGAGCTCGGGGTTTGGCACAAAAAAAAAACGGAAAAAGAAAAAAAAGAAGCATTTCGCTGCCAAACGTTCGAGAAAATCGATAACTTCCGTTAACCAGGCATGTAATTGGTGGAACTTTTCTTTTCGACACCCCCGCGAAACGTACGTCGTTCAAGCTCCGCCGGAGAACAAACGAGGCGGGACTTTCGTACCGTTCTCGTCTCGTGACAAGCGGACGTTAGAATTCAAAGTTCTCTTTGGAGTCGGAACGAAGAGTTCTGGCGAAAACGAGGCCTCGAGGATATCTAAACGCCACGCAATAACTTGAAGAATATTTTCAGGAAAGAAGAAAAAAAGAGAAGATAAAAATGGAAAGAAAAAAAGAGAGAGAGAGAGAGCGAAGAAGGAAATAACCAAAGACCGGAAGGAGTCGTGTGGAATAAAGGAGCACACAAAGCGAGGAAAGAAGCTGGCGTGTTGTTTTTCCTTTCATCCTGTGTACTATCGCTCGCCTCAGAGTCGTCGACCTCCTTCAATCTTTTCTCTCCTTCTCCAACCCCCCACCCTACGCCCCCTCCCTTCCCCTCATCCCTCTCGGTCTATCACTACCTTTTTCTCCCGTTTTCCTCTCACTCTTTCGTTTTCCTATACACCCTTATTACATCTTTCTTTTTGCTCGTAACCATTGCTCCCCTCGGCCGCAGAGTCTTTCATATTTAATAACGGGGTCGTTGAACGAGCCCCTCGAAAAATATATCGCTATCGCACATATCGTACCTCGTACCGTGCACGGACAACACGTGTGTATTCGTTCAATAGTGAATAAGAAAAACAGATTATCCGCACATAAAAGACGAGAGGACATTTTTTCAACATCAAAATGAAGTGATGAAGAATGAATTGAATAAAACAATGATTTGATTGGTTATGTTAGGAATTGGTGGTCAGGTGTACGAAGCTTTTTCGAGGATCAGGGAGATTGAGAGGTTCGAATTTTCGGAATAAAATCCTCGGATAAGGTTCTGAATGGTAAGATCAGTTGAAATATATATTTAAGATATATCGTAGATTTAGTGGGCAGATTACAGAACGATAATTCGAAAAAGAACTGCGTAATTTCCATGGCTCCGAACAGTCAAAAAAGAAATTGGACAATTTGAAAAACGTTATGTTTGCGTTCCAACGATGCGAGGCTTCAACGTCATAAACAAGCAAAATCAAATTCCACTTTACCAATGAATTTCCCATTAGTCTTTTTCCAAAAAAAATATATGTTTTTTTCCTTTTCCTTTCGGAACCACTTTTTTACTTCTCGTCTACAATCGTCGATCAAGAATCACCACGATCATCGGATGCTTATCTCTTGATGGTACGTGGTACCATGAAACTGAATTTATCCAGGATCTATATACCCATGTAAAATCAGAAATAGCCAATTAGCACTGAGGTACCGCTAACGAGATGATGAGTATCCCATCGAGTGCTTCTTATCGGCGAATGAGCACAGCGGAATAAAGGAGGGAAAAGGCACAGACACGTGTAAGACCCAAGTCTATTGCATGATTCAGGGAGAGAGAGAAAGAGAGAAAAAATGAGAGATAAAAAGAGAGACAGAAAGAGAGAGAGAGAGAAGAGGAACTCTTGCACTTTTGCTGATGGCTGCGTGCAGGAGCTGCATCTGTTTTCCATCTTTTTTATAGTGAGCACGAGTATGTCTGTCCCTCTGTTTCTCTCTCTTTCTCTACGAGCCCACACACTCAAATTGGATGCGTACAGTCTTTGATTCCGCCATCGTGAGAAAAGTTGATTCGCCAGGCAATCCACCTGGAGGTTTCTCGCTGTCTGTGAGAGGAACGGGCAAAAGCAGAATCAAGTTCATTGCCACGACCGCCATCGCGAACCACCTGGGATCCATTAATGGTTATGCAACTCTTTTAATTGCGTTAATTAATTGGCTAATTGCCTCCCGGGAGCAATTAAGCGAGCTTAGGAATAGTATGAGCATTGGTCTACCTTGACTCACCCTACGCTCTTCCTAATAATAGTACTCACCTGTTAATACGTCCAAATTGGGCCGACAACGCGCGCGAAAGTTCGCGCGGAAAATAAATGACACTTTAGGATTTACGCTGATTTTAGCACTTTGGTGCATTATCGAGTATCGAATACATGATTTTCTTCATCGTATATTGAAAAAAAAAAAACAACGTTTTAGTTGTGTCTCATGGATACACACTTTGACGGCTTCAGAATCGAGGGTATCGAATAAAGCTTGAAATTTCTAAAAAAAAGCGTTTGACGTATACTTCTAACCCGAACAATTTTTCATGTTCATTAATTTATCATGAATTTTTCAAGCAGTTATTTTGAAAGAAAATCAAAACTTTTTTTCCCAGTATACTGTTCAATCATATTTTTCAAATATTTATGCAAGTGTAGGTAAATGAAAAATCAACAAAAATGATAGAGAATAAAAATAACGGAATAATGATTGTGTACGTATTAAAAATTCAAATAAATGTATCGTAATATTGTTACAAAAATGTAAAAATTCGATTACTATTGATGAAACTCCCTGAGAAAGTGTACCAAATAAACGAGTTTGAAATTCGATTTGTCTTTAATTTTCGTCGCGTCAGTGAATACCCAATAGATCGACCAATTGATGCACTCCAGCTATGAAATTTGTCGCAATCGACGGGACAAATTCGAAGTGTGGGTGTTCGCCACGGTTTCGCTTTCAATTCGATTTATTACCGCCAATGTTCCCGGAGACTGGAGCGCTGATATATAAATGTGTATAAATCGAGGGGGACGTCGGGGCGCATGAGGAATATGACGCGGGACATCGTGGTAATACCGCGGCACGGGTAAACACCGCAGAATTGTACTGCATGCCCAGCGCGTGGGTGCAACGACCTTCGAAGCTAATTATCCCAGTTAATGGAAACACGTATAACGAACAAGGAGAGTGCGAACTGACGTGGAGAGACCACTAACAATGGAGAGAATCATTCGCCGTGAATCGCACTATAAAGTCCAATATCATTTTTCAAAACGTTTTTCAAAATCCTGTGGTTTTTTTGTACATACCCAAGTGTGAAATATTGATGTCGAGGACGCATTATCGGGTGGTCATTTTTTCGAGTTCAGCTATGAAATTTTGCTACCGAAATCAAAAGGTTTTTAAACCTTCTGATTTTGGTTGATATTCAACAATTTATTGTTTAAATTCTGTAGACAAGTTGAAAAATAATAATACGCATTTTGAATTAAAAATTCTATTTTCTTTTCGTTTTCGAAACGCTCAATTAGTTCGGCGGAAATTAATCACAAAAAAAAACACGTTTTCAAAGCATTAAAAAAAATGGAAATGGAATTTTTATTTTTTTCACAATGCTACATTTTTTCTAGTGAATACTTAATCTCATTCTTTTTTGGATAATACGATTCGTCACAAAATCCCGCTATGTTTTTCTTTCTTTCGAAACTTATTGGCATTGGCAAATACGATTAATCACGATGAATATCCTATATTTTTGTTCAAGATTCGTTCGCTCGATCATTTCGCAAATTGACAAATTCGCGGTCATGTTTAATCGCCAGCCTACCTGCATATGAATATGCTACCTTATTCTCTTTATCGATCCTGCACAGGCGCAATTGGCGAACTTTTTCTTCGTTTGGAGCCACTTAGGAAGGTTCAAACGGCGAAAGATTCTAAGCAGCTTCCTCAAAAGTTATACGATATATGGAGTGCCCGAAGAAGAGGCACTCCATATATCGTATGGAGTCCCTCGCGAATATATCTGTGAGAGATCGAGAAACAGAGAAAAACAAAGAGAAAGAGGGGGGAGGCAGAAAGAGAGAGAGAGAGAGCGTATATGCAAAAAGGTGAAAACAAAGATAGATATCTAATAATGTGCGGATCTCTGAGCGGGTCACGAATTGTTGCGAGACAGCTCATGGAAACATGATAGACCATATGTATATAAAAAGAAGGAGAAAGAAAGGGAGAGAGAGAGAAAGACAGGGAGAGAGTCTAGAGAACTGCGCGCTTTCGAATCCAATCGCTTAGAGAGTAATCCTACACGTGGCAAAGCTGTCTTACGAATAGGCAAAACCATGTGCGAGTTTACAAAAATTGAGCACCGACCAGGAAAGTGGTCGCTAGAATATGCTCCGGTACAGATCGATCGTGGGAGCGCAAACAACGCGTCTGAAAAAGTACATCTTTTACGGTAAAAGTTAAAAAAAAAAGTATTTTTTGTTGACTAGAAACGAAATGACACTGATTGCTGATCAACGAAAAAACAATAATTCACCTTTCGTTCACTTTCAAAAAGATAACAATAATTTCGAGCGTGTTCTTCAAAGCCTTGAGAAAAAAAGTCGAGTTTAGTTTATTCGAATCTGGGGTATTCTGTAATTAAATAGTGTCGAATCAAATAAAAACGATTGTCTTTTCAATTTCTTTTCGTGAGTATCAAATGTCACGTGATCGGCCCAAAAAAGCAATCGTTTGTTCTTTTTGAATATAATTTCATGCACTTCGCGTTCCTGAAATTTCCAGCAAAATTCAGCGCTTATTCATTCGAGTCCGGAATATTTGCTAATTAATTTAAATTAAAATACCTTCAATGTTTCATATTAAATTATCCTTCATTAATACTTGAACCCGGCCCGTGACGTAACTAAAATACATTGTGATGTTTTCTAACGAAAATACATCGTCTGGAAAAGAACAAAAAATTTTTGTATTTTAATTCAGTATTTCTCATTCAACGGAAAGTGTGACCCGATCGGCGAAAAAAGGGAAAGAAAAATTCGACTATACATATTCGAAAAAAAATTTATCGCCATACGTATTCTTTAATTCTCTGGATAATTCAGCGTAAATACATTCGAATCCGGTATGTTTCGTAATTAAAATTCCTCGAATATTTCATCCTAATGAGCCTTGATTAATTTGCTAAATTGATTAATTTGCTGAATAAATCAATTATACAAACTGTAAAATTGATTTCAGTCCGTTTCAACGAAGTACGATCCTACGAAATCTCGTGACTAATCGACAATTCGTAATAATTAATTTTTCGTTATACCCTCAGACCATAATTATTATACCTGCTCTCATTGCACAGTTACCCTCTTTTTTTTTCTCCAGCCGATTGTTCCCGCCGTTTCCCTCGTTTTCGAATAGATCTCACGCTGAAAAATTGCGTAGTCGATTTTTCTGTCCTGCACAGAAGCGTCAGTACTTATTCGATATAGAGGGACGAGCACCCATTCGAGTATGTGTAAAAGAACGTGGTTGAGAGAACCGCGCTGCTGTTTGCCGAGGAAGACGGTCCCCAGGACGTGAGTAACGGGAAATCGAAGGTGAATGCTCGGACGATTCGCGAATCGTCGAGCCTACGTATACCTGTATCACTCTCATATACGTGATACACACGTAGACGGGGTATCCCTTTTTTTTTTATTTCGGAGAGACTTTAACGAGCGGCTTGCGCATGCGCGCAAATACATTCGCGCATACATGAGCTTGTACGTCGCGTATGTACGAAAATACGTACACAGTCGAGTAAGCAAACTCGAATGAGCACTTTACGGTTTCGATTGGAAGAATAAAATCAAGAATGGAGGAAGCTAAAGAGCTCTATGTTTCTCTATCGATTTATCGTAACTCACAGCGCATGGTAATTCGAGCATTATTGCAGCAGAGCTGCTAAGCTCCTTCGATGATTCAAGTACTGCATAAATGCGACAATCGATTATCGAGAATGTCTGGTTAACATTTGGGTTTAAAGGTTTCTGATAACAAGTGTGCGGCTTCTTGATGACATTGACGTTTGCATCTTTCGAACCTCGGAGAATATTGTTTTATTGTCAATTGAAAAAAAAATATTTTATTCGATTAACTCTCGGTACATCGATCCAACTTGGTTTGAAATTCTTATTGGAAAGCTGCAGCACGAGAACCCATTTTTTTTTAACTATGGAAATAAGTGACAGCACGAATAAAGGATTTCTGTCGCATTCTGATTATGCAAATTTTGAGATCATATGCTTGGTACAACAGACGACATTTTCTACCTATCCTATTCGAAACAAGTTCAAACTAGATCAACATTTTTTTGACCGGATTATTTTTAAAAAATTTATTCGACTGATAAAAAGTCATTATTGAAGCTGTTTTTATACTTCGAGAAATCAAACGGGTTCTATAATAGCGTCTGGATAAAAAAAAAGTTAGATAAAAACAGAACGATAGATCAGCTTGCCATTTTTGTAAATTTTAATTTTTGTGAAAATATGCGGTGATGTGAAAATTTAGTTGTAGTTTCGTTAGTACATTTCTTTCCTCATTTGGAAATCAGACTACCAGAACTACGTACAGGAATTGATCAAGTAAGACATTTTTTGGTCTAACAATGATAGCTTAAATGTTTATTGGTATTTTTAGTTTTGAAAAATAACCTAACTTCCCCAAAACTGTGTATAAGTCGCATGCCAAATTCCGAGCTCGTAATCCCTGTATTGTCATTAAAATAAAAAAATAAAAATCTACTCGTTTTCGGCCTCAAAGCTGATTCAGCTCCATAGGGAGATTGCGTGTAAAAGCCAATGTTTGAACAGTAGTACGGGAATAGGAATGCCCTGTTGTACAGGCCCTCCAAATTCTTACTAATCCTAAGCGAGCCAAAGTTTGCGAGAGCTTTAGCGCTGAGCTCAGCTTTAAGCTGATCGCGTGCTTATCGTCAACCTTTCGACCTCTCCCTTCCCCCTCCCTTATTCCCACCAGCATTTTTCTCAGGATCAGCACATGTTAACGAGAAAGAGTTCATGAACAGCCAAAAATGTACAAACCTAACGACGAGAGTCAAGGTCGACAAAAAGCTAGACGATTCCATGAAAAAAATGCCTTTGATCAAATCAGCAATAATACCATTGCCAACAAAGACATCCACAATTATTTATCAAACTCAATATTTAAATTCCGAAAGTAATAATGATAGGCCTAATCAAAGGGATATTAAAAATCGTGAATTTTCAATATCAGTTTGTGGATAATGTATGAGCATCAATATTTATTAACTAGGTACACGTTTACATACGTATAAACATTTCACCATTTTAAACGTAATTCCTTGATGAATTCGTTGAAGAATTTTGATGAAGATCCTTTCTTCCAATGCGAACCCATCCCCAAATATGTACGAGAAATTTATCGTCGTGTAAACATATTAAATATTTCAAGGTCCATATAACAGAGCAGGCTTGTACAGTTGGAGGAACGACGAATCGGTGTAGCTTGAAAACCACCTCGCCGGTTGGGTCGATGCTGTGGTAGACCTCAAGGCCTTCCGGGCACCTCGGCAGAATTCATACACGCACTAACACGTACACACGTGTATACCTCGTACAATGTGCAAAAACGAATCAAGGAAATAGCAATAATGCAAAACATATCTGCATTTACACATAACATGAAGTAGCTTCCTATGTATTGGCCATGTAATACTATATACACACAGTCACGTATCTAAGTAGACGCCATTTCACTGCCAGGCCAAGCCGAAGCTCATCTGCATATTGGGTCATGACTTTTTTTTTCTGTTAATGGTCCAGCTGCTAAATTCGACGAGTTTTGTTTTTCAAGGTTTTTTATTCTCTGCAATAACATCTAGACTTTTTATTCCTATAGCGGGGAGATATTAATAAATAAAGGGATTTTAAATATGAAAAATTAAATGATAATCTTTCGGCCGAACGCAGTTGCTTTGATTTTCTTTGGGTTTAAATATCTAAGATCTACGGAATTAACTTTTCGTCTCTAGGACCCTACACTTTTTGTACGAAATAAAGAGCTTAACACAGGACTTATCCGCATCGCAGACGTTCGGATCAACCCTGATAACGAACCACCGGTCGTAGAGAGTTTTATTTCGTTTCGAGCGCTGGAAAACTGAAACATGAAATATGATATACGAATATAACCTAATAAAAGTTTTTCTCCATGAAAACTGCGATTGAGCGAACCGAAAGAAGTGAGTTTTTCATCCTTGATGGAAAATGTGGGGCTTGTGGTGTTCATGTGTAGAGATATATGTCTTATCTTCGTAATGTTCACTAGGGCCCAATAACAAATCGAATTTTCCTATCGATACATAATTTCGTTTTAGGGTATTTATTTACTCGGACACATTCTTATGTATACAGGAGGACTCAAAATAAAAAATCGAGAGGGATAATTTCAATCTTTCTCGATCTTTTTCCCGAGTTTTCCTGTACCATTGATTTCTTTGTTTACGTATTTTCCTCGCGGTTCTTTCACTTATGTTATCATCGTCAAATAAATCCCCAACAAATAAACAATTGCGACGAGATTGCGTACACAATAGGAATAAATAAATAACAAAAACCTGTCGCTAGAAACAAATAAAAAAAACTCTTCTGTCAAGAATAAAAAAAGGTCATTGGATTTTTTTACTTTTTGCCAGTCCAACCTGTATATCGATTCTCCGTGAAAACATTTCACGATATACCCTCCAACCCCACTCGTTCGAGTTACATTCACCCACAAAAAATAAAGTCTCGATCTAACGTATCCACCCCATGGTCCCAAGATGTACCGACACTTTATGCCTTCTGTACACGAGCGTTCCATTTTCTCGTCGTGTTTCGTGCGCTCTGAGAAGTATCACGAAAATAGACTGAAAACTGCGCAAGAAAGCTGGCCCGGAAAGAATGGATATTTTTCTATATCAATTTGCGAGAGGTGAAAGCGTGGTATATTTATAGGGACGATAATTTGGTGAAGGGCGAAGAAAAGCTATATACGCGTTGCATCGCTGGGGGATATACGCGGTCAATGTATGATCGAAGTACGACAGTCAGAGGGGGGGGGGGGCAGGCAGGAGAGTGGGGGGAGGGGGGAGGTTGGAGTTATTACAAAAGTGGAAAAGGTATCTTTGTAGTTTGCGGAATACTCAGGACGCGCAGCGTCCTAATAAATCGAGATTTCCAGACTCGCGGAAAGAACAACATCAGGGGAGAGCCAAGAAGGAAAGAGATAGAGATTCGTTTCCTCCGATTCGGTCGTTGGAAGAGAGATTCCGTGGACTGGAACAGGCGCAAGTATACTTTCATTTATGAACCCATAGATCCCCATCCGGTCCGTTTATGTGAACGTTAACGTGAACATTTATGATCCTGGGTATCTGCCCCTGCACTCTACGTCGCCAGATACTGTTCGTCCAAGCTCTCTCTATCTTTCTCTGTCTTTCATGGCTATCCCTAGAGAATAACTTCACCGTGCATGGACCTTGTGCTATTGGATACTGCATCGCAGGATTTCATCTCGAGGAAACGAATAATGTTGCTCTGCTCTGCAGGTAACAGGAGAGAGCGAGAGAGCTAGAGGTTAGGAGAAAGGAAGGAGAAGAGATGGAAACATATGGATGGGGAAGGAAAATGTTATTCGAGGAAAGCCCTGTTTTACGGTCCCCTCTTGGTAAAACATCCTCATCATTACAGTCACAAGGAAGAGCTTTGCTCATCCTGGCCAGTGCACGCCCACTCTTAGTGACATCATTTCGGTTCTGGATATTTTCGTTTTTAAGGAGCCTCGTTTATTCAGGAGTGGGGACAAATCTCGTTAAGCTCAAGCACAAAATGTGAAAATTCAACCCTACGGGATCGTGAAAACAACCCGAGGGACATGGCATTGAGAGAATAATTGAAACAGGACAATTTCAGTATTTTTAATGCTACTGCGGAGGATCTCCTAGAGGTATGAAACAACACTCACTCCTTTATCTTATCATCCGAGAGTAATGTGCTTATGGTTTAGATTGGCCCGGACGACAAATTCATTATTGCCAAGTACACTTTGTTTACGTTTAAAGGATTGGGATCGATCGTTGGGCAAAAAGCTGATCCGAAATAGAGGAATCTTGGATTCGCAGGACCTCGGATAGCTAATTTAATAATCCATTATTAATAAAAATAATAAAATTTTAGAAAAATCTTTTATCTTCAATAATTGAGGTTTAATATGATAATATTGGAATATATCTGATTAAGGTTTTATCAGTGACTGTACATCTCTTCCAACGAAAAAAGGTTCAAAATTTTGTAATTTGTTCAATCCGTTCAGATCATCTAATTATCAATAATCGCGCAAAAACTTAATACATATTGAGTTTCCTAATTACTTCTAGGTTTGATTCATACATTTATAGCCACTCAATTATTCCGAAAAAAAACTCGAAAATAATTCGTATATTATTATTCTCTCAAGAGCTGAAATTTTCACGAATTTTAAGTATTACTTAATATCGATTTAGTAAAGGATAACCTAAGAGTTCATTATTGAGAACTAAACTTCGGTGTTATTCGAGACTTGATTATTGACGAACGAACTTCGATCGAACTTCTAGGGATTCACTGCATTCGAGAATGGACGTTCCCATCCAACATTGGCAAGTTTACTAAAACGTTAATTACTCAAAATGGACCGACGCTGGTGGTTGAGCGGTCGGAGTGCGGCTCGGACGATCACTGATGTTAAGCAGCATCGAGAGAGGCTGATACTTGATGCGGTGACCGTTTAGCTGTGCTCTGGCTGGCGCATCGACCAGTGAGCAGGAGGCCGTTTTTTTTTATGCTTTGATGTGGATACTTTAATACAAAGTGTGTACACCAAAGGATCAGGCAAATACAGGACCGTCTATACCGGCACGGGTTTTCCACAGTTTCCCTGTGGACGCAATTCTACCACTATAGGTAGGTTAGCTTAGCGAAGTGCGGGTAGGAAGTGACAAAAAAAGATGAACCAATGGAAGGCTACCAAGGAAAAGTGGAAAAATTGGAAATATCAGAAAAATTGAAACTCGAGGAGAAGAAAGAAAAGGAGATATTTAAAAACCCACAAGGAAATAAAAGGAATAAAGGAACCCCCACATTATTATTATTATTACTCAAAATGAGCAGAAGAATATCTCCAGCAGTTAGCGTTTGCCATGCACACTTCGAATAAACGTCTACGACCGAAAAGATTAAAAATCGTGAAACGTACTTCCTATTTACTATTATCGATTTCTCCTAGACTTGCTGCACAAGGAGATGATTTTTCATTGAATCGTGGACTCGTTCAAAAGGATGCCAATTAGTATCTCCAAATGCAAGATCAACTTTCTCGCGGAATCCTCGTGAATACGAAAATGGCATGATTCTTCCAGTTTTGGAAACGTCTTGAAGTGGGAAAGTATAATTTAAATAAAAAATGGTGATTTCCAGGGAGTAACCAGCGCGATATCGGCCGCGGAGAAACCCAGGGACGTAACAGGAAGACGAAGGCTCTAAGCCGCGCGATATCGCTGCAAATATCTCCAGTTAATTACACGTTCGCCGCGTTGAGATAGTCAAAGGATACGGTTGGAGAGAAGGAGTGACTGAGAGAGAAAAAAAAACAAAGGAACAAAAAAAAAGGTGAAGGTGGAGCGAGGCGAGCGTGAATCTGAGATCGATGCACCGAATAAATCTCGATCTAGTGGCACGAGACCGGCTTGGCGAGAGTGCGAGCGCAAACTCTCTGCAAATCGCCCACATTATTACGTCTAATGTAAAGTGAGGCCATTGGCCGAGTAGACACGAGTATGAGAGAGAAACCGATGATCCGACCCGATCTCACGACATCGGACTTCGTCCGGATAAACGCGTTGGAATATTAATATAAATAGAAATTGCGATTTATTTATTTTTAGTATCGGTTTTTTTTAAGGTATTGTTATCTACTTATTTTGAATGCTGTTTTTGCAAAGGTATTGCAATCTATTTATTTGTTGCGTTGGTGTTATTTGTTTTGAAGGAATTGGTCTATTAAAACTGAGAAAAGGATTGAACTATGGTTATTCAATAGCCAATGTGATATTCTGTACTTGAGACTTAAGGGTTAACGCAATTCTCGAATTTTTAGAGTCGAAGAGCAATAAGGTACCTGACCCATGTAAGGCCCAGTGCCTAATAAAGCCCACGTTTAAAATATCCAAAACTACACAGTCAAACGGATTCAGCTCTCATCGTCGAGCGTCTTACTTTGAATGGCCGCAAATGCCATAGCGACCACCGCGCTGTGGCGAACCCAAACAAATTTGCAGTCGACAGAAAGCAGCGCGTGCGATCGCGCGTAGGCGTTTCATAAATTTCGACGTACAAAAAATGATTTCAATATTACTTAGTGAATCTTTATTCTAATTATATGCAGTGGTTTATCAGCATTTAAGTAAAAAATTGAAGATTATATATTTTTGTTATTTTTTTTGTACGATGTTACAAGGAGTATGGCCTCATTAGGAACAGTGGTCTGAATAAGCTCCAGAAAATGCTTTTTTAAAAAAAGCGTATAGTTAATAATGAACATTGTTTCTTGAATCAAAATTATTATTAATACGTTAATTATTGAATTAAGTATTAAATCAGCATCTTTGATTTATTTCAACATTCATAGCTTTTTTGTGCTTAAAAACAAATAAGGTGAGCCTTACGTGGGTCAAGTACTTTACCACTCCTAAGCCAATGAAAAAATATTTTATTTTCATTGCTTAAAAAATGCTGTAACACTATAGAAACAATGAGTACTTGGTTTCATGGCAAACAAAAATTCTGTTCCTACAAGTACTTTATTCGAAACCCTTTTTCACAACGGTGATTGAGTTTTCAATAAAAACTCGAGCACCGATACCCGCAGAATTGATAGCCGAAGAGGTTAGTGCTTTTGTTTTACTAAACAAATGTACCATCCTTGAGAAAGTCGGGTTTTGAAAGTGTCGAGTACTTCTTTCTCGTGGTCACACGTCATTTTCTACGCGTTTTTAATTCAAGTTCCGCAAAGAGCATTTCTCAGTGTTCGCGTCCATCGTGAGGATGTGATTATCTCATGGCCAGAAAAGCTTCCTCGAGACGTCAAAGTATCTCATTGGCGATCGAGAGGCGCGCCGCGCTTTGCCTAACGAGGACGCGAACCAAGCAGGATTTGCGCGCGTCGCCGAGTCTAATACTCATTGAATATACGATTCCAAAGGGTCTCCGGAGAAAGGTTCGGTGGATTACGACGACACGGGGTCACGGGATCGCGAGATCGCGCTCGGTCTGTTCCCTGGCTGATTTCTTGATGCATGCGCATGCACCCGAGGATCGTGGCCTGTAGTCGGCTCTTGTACACGTATCGAGTGCAGTAATTGGTGCATATCTCGGTAGCGTGAAACGGCAATCCGTTCGGCGTGTGCCAAGAGATTCCACGGGTGCGCCGGCTGATGAAAAAAACAAAAAAAGTCCTCGTAGAAAAAGCACCATGGAGAGTATTCGTATGTGTGAACCTTTGGTGCATTGCTAATCGGACTACTCGTGAGCACGTCAGGATTCTTTGAATATCGCTTACAAACGTTTACGTGCAATTTCCGCTCATATTTTCGCTTGAAATGCCAAGTCTTGAAAAGCACTCGAGCCAGCTCGTTCTATGGAAGGACTACAAACGTTTCGTTCGTACAAAAGCCCCGGTACGAGGCCGTACGAAATAGAGGATTGAAAATTCCATCGTTGATCGTTTAATTAACACTATTTAATGTTTATTATTTATCTTATTTATTATTACTCACTATTTAATCATTTTTATAGTAATAATACTAACTTTGATAATAATAACAGACTGAACTATTAAAATTATTTATTATAAATTATTATTTTATTATTTGATTAATTCATTATTTGATGAATGCAACGTTTTATTGTTATCATTGTTATATTCGACTTCTCATTTTCATTACTACACGAAATCATATTTTGCAGATTAGCCTTGCAGAGCGCTAAACGAGTAACCTAAAAAACATTCTAGTGTAGTTTTCGTAGCTCCTATCGACGAAACAAGACATTTCGAAATAAAAAAAAAATATTTTCGTTACGTCCCACGCTGAGAACGATACGTCAGCAACGTTTAGAATTTTCACATCTGAAAACCCAAATTTGCCGGGAAGGTAAATTCGATTTTGGAAAAAATGATTTTTGCTGGTAATCATTTGACCCCCCAAAGTTACAGAAGACATTTATGCTGCTAATATTTTAACCCAGCGTTTCCTAATGTTTACCCCAATGTACCCTAGCGAAAGATTAGTGATTCTCAGGTTGTGTCGTTCTTCAGATAAACTATCAATTTTCTCTACACAAATGTTTGGTGCGAGAAAACTCTGCAGTAAAAATTGAGGTGATTACAAACGACGTCTGTGCCATTGAAACGTTCGTGGATATTTGTAAATTCGTATTAATCGTTCATGGCGGTGGAAGAATTGATGAAACAGAGGGAACCATAAAAAAACAATTATTTGCCAAATATAGATAAAAGAGTTCGTTCGTAGTAAAACTTTAACCAAGCATAAATGACGACTGGGATTATGCAGCGTTCATAAATGTTTCCAGTTGGCGAAAACTTGATGAGAAATTGTCGCATCGCTTCGTCGTAATTCAGGAACGTAACTTCCGGTGAATACGTACCGTAGCTAACGTACATGGTGGGCCAGGATTGTATATGGTCGCGTTGTACCGAGGTGGAAACCGCGAACGGTGAACATTGCGACTATCCGATCAACGCCAGCGCCTACAGCATCCAGTCTCTTTCTTTCTCTCTCTCTCTTCCACTCTTTCGCTTCACTTGGTCCTCACATTCAAACCGCAGAAGAGATGAGATACGAGTTAGTCTAGAAGGAACCATTCAGCTGAGGAACAACTCCTAAGGCAGAGAAAGAGAGAGAGAGAGAGAACTCGTTGCAAGAGAACTGCATCAGTACTCTCACCTTTGCCATTTCCCATAGATTCACTCTCGAGCCACACCCTTCTGCTCTTCTCGCTCTCTCTCTCTCTCTCTCTTTATCCATCTTGCATTCTCAGTATAATCCTTTGCAGACACATGTAAACTATAGGTACATTAGAGGAAGGTTCCTTCAACGAGTCCCTGCATCATCAGCCTTCTCTCTCTCGCTCTCACTTTGCCTTTCTTGAATCTTTCAGCATGCAACAACGTCGATCCTTCGCGAAGCTAACCTCTCATGTTTTGCTCGTGTATATCTCTTTTCCCTCGCCTTTCTCCCTCTCTTTCCATTCCTCGTTGTACATACGTATACATATTACATGGATAAAAGTCATTACGAAGACTTTTGAATTTGAGGACCACAAATGATCTGGGGACGAAAAGGACGAGGAAGGGAGCTTAGCAAGCGAAAAGGAGACTTTGTCGGCTCGCTTGATTCACGAGAGATCGATCGAACGGACACATACGGAAAGTATACGGTGAAGAAATCGTCGCATCCCTCTCTCTCTCTCTCTCTCTCTCCCTCTCTCGTACATGCAGAGAGACAAAGTTGCAGACTCGTCGGGAATCGATGGGGATCGTGGGAACTACAGTTGTTTGTGTATTCCTCATGGCCAAAAGACCCTCTCTCCCTATCGCCCCTTCTTCTCTATTCCCTCACTCTCTTTCTCTCTAATCGAATTAGATCGTGTACTCTCTATTCTAATTACGGAGCTTCTGTGCTCGAGGAACTGGGCGTAAGAACGGTTCGTCCAGGAACCTCGTGTTTTATCTTGAGGAAAAAGATGACGAGATTCTCAATGAGAAAGAACGAAAGGGAGAGAGAGAGAGAGAGAAATGAGAGTTCGAAATTCTCGCTCATACGAATCATCGTTCTCTCAGCTTCCTAACCCCGAGGGTCTTTCTCTGGTCGACTCTTTCTTCGACTCTTCCTTTCTCCCCCACCTTTCTCTCTCTCTCTTTCTTTCCCTCAGTGGCGTAACTACGTGGGGGCCATAGGGGCTGTCCGCCCCGGGCCCCTAAAAAAATCGGTAAGATAGGGCCTCTCAAAAACTAGTAAAAAGTGCCGAAAGTCAGAAAAAAACTTGTTTAGAACAACAAATTTCAGCCACATCATCATCAACTTAATTTTATTTTTTTATGATTTCTTCAAGTATCAAACCTCTCCCGACGCTGCTTAATTTCGGTGATCGCTCGAGCCGCAACCCGACTACCCAGCTACCAGCGGTGGTCATCAACTTTACTTTATTTTAACTTCAACTATAATAAGTCTGTGCTTTTAACTGACCCCGACGACAATGTATTAATTTGTATTTGTCGCGGAGCAGCGTCATCGAATCGTTTACTAAGCTGCAATTAATCCATTTCCTACCTTGTGATCGAACAGAACAGTCCATCATTGTATAAGAAAAATCCCAATAAAATACAGATAGAAAATTTTACGTCATCAAAAACATGCTTAGCCAGATTAGTTGACAGTACTGTCAATTACTCGAATTTCCAATACAAATACCCTCACGAAATTACTTGAAACAGTATTTCTATGGTTTTTTAATTTGAGATGTGACAGTTCGTAGCCAATGAAATGTAATTTTATTGTGACTGTGAAAACGGAAAAATTGAAAATAGCGAGATCAGCTCGCCACTTTGGAAAACGATGCGGTTATACTTTATTTATTTCTACATATCGATACCGGGGTTAAACATTGTCCTTGAATACACCATACATTTAGATATTTTCATGCTGGATAATCATGGAAGGTGCCATTTCGAAAATACCCGATTTTGTTTAGGGCCCCAAGTTCCCATCCGCCCCGGGCCCCGTAAACGCTAGTTACGCCGCTGCTTTCCCTTTACCCCTCGGCGCACTAAATCTTCTCGAAAATAACCGTCTAATAATGTAATACGGAACGAGTTATTCCGAGTCACGTTTCGCCATACACGGTTTGAGATAAAAGAGAAAATTGTTGGGAAGACAATGTTTTGCCTTCGAGGAAACGAAGAATTGAATAAATTGCACAATTCTTTATTGTCGTGGTTTTTTTTTTGCCTTAAGCAAAGCTTACAGCCTTTCGGATTCGAGGGTTTGTTGTTTTTTCCCTTGTCGTTTCGTTGTTCCACGATAACGAACACGATGGAGCGAAATACGGGAAAATCTAGCGGAAACTCTCAGACCAATTTTCGAAAGAGTAACAGCGTGCAAATTTAAGATCTCCTATGTTCTTGAATAAATGAAATGTCGATCGAAATTTAATTTTTCCATCGCCAATACGATCGGCGATATTACATTGCAATGGTACGTTTTTTTCATAAAAAACGTTGGAAAAATCATTTCTCTTTTAGAGAAATAAGGCAAAGGTGGTTTTTTGAGATATCGAATGACTATTGTTTAGAATCATAATTGTCATCGTTTCGAAAAAAATAAAACATTCAAAACAGAAAACGTTCAAAGTTGTTAAATTGTCAACGTTAAAGATTGTTTTGTTTCGACATATAAAAAGATTATTGTTCAGATAAACAGTAGAATTATTTTGCAGCGAATTGAAAAGACCACCCCGTCGTCTAATCTTGTTAAAAAAAATTGTGGATTTCGTCATCGATCGTCCATTTCGAAACCTTTCGTAAATGAGTTTTAATTTTTCACAATTTGAGTGCGATGAAAATGTTTTTTTTCCGGAAGTTTATCCAGCACATTTCGGCTACCAAAGTATTTCGAATATTTTTTTTTAGATGCTTACTGACAGACGAAAATTGCAGGATGCAAAAAAACATTTACATCTTAGTAGAAAAATCGCAAAAATATAAATGTCAATTTTTGTCGCATTACGAACTTCGACACCACATTATAGACTTTGCAGAAAAAAAATTCATTTTCTTTTAATTTTGGGAGATTTTTTTGGAATGTGTAACTGACATAGAGCTTCTCTACTTATATATATGTGTGTAAATGTATACTCGTGACGTATCGCAGGATCATGTTTCATGAAAATATATCATGCAAAAGAATACTTTCTCAGAGAGATTTTTTTTCCGCAGGGGAACTGTTTTGACATCCCTCCAAGTTGAAGCTATCTCTCGCCCGGTCTACCCTCTCGCTTTTTTCCTCCATTATTCTTTGCCTGTCGTTGCAATCTCTCGTCTCTCGCGCCTCGCCTCATGAATATTGAAAAAAGCTTCGTATTTTTTTCTTCTTTTTTTTGGTCGTCGCTTCTTATCAAAAGCAAACCGGCCCCTCGTACGTTTAACGACCTGCGGAAGTTATGAAATATAGAGGTAAAAAAAATAGATGGAACGGGGGAGAGAGCGTAGCTGCCAGCCATGGTTGGTGAAAAGGAGTTAATAATCAAAATAATTGAATTCGTTGCCCGGAGAAATTCGGGGGTTGAGTCCGCTCGATTATTCGCACCCTCTGTCCTCAGGCATTTCGCTTTCATAAACGAACAGTGGATTTCACGTCCTCTCTTGGATTTTCGAAAATTAAACCCCCTTATGACAGTTCCATCGCCAAGTTTCTTTGACGTTTCTACTTTGGAAAGAAACGACTTATTTCTTCGGTTTCGTTTTTTTTTTAAATTGTTATACAATATATAGCAAATTTGTTTTTCAATTCGCTAAATAAGAATTAAAAAATGATTTTGATGTTTTCGCAATTGGAATCTTACAGAGAAAATTTGAGGAATAAAAAGAGGACTTATTGTTTTTGTTAAATTCAAATTATACAAACTTCAATGTCACGAGTTACGATCGTAAGCGAAAATGAAGACGACTGAAAAAATTAATTATTAGGAGAGAGAATTTATAGGATATATGAAAATTGAGAAACGAGTCTATTAATTATCGTATTCCTAATTAATTTTCGCAACGCGGTAAATTCACATGTTTATCACTACAGAATTAATCTATATATATAAAAGAAAGTCGGATTTGTGTTACAACACTTATAACTCGAGATCTGCTGGACCGATTTTCATGATTTTTTATTCGTTTGAGTCGTCTCCTCCCAAATAAGAAGAATACATATTAAAAACAACGAAAAAAAAAAGAATACACAATTATGAAAGATCAATCATTTTCCGTAAACGTTGGTTTGTTTGGATTTATTAACACTTAACGCGAGATATATTGACTATGAGCCGGTACGAAGTTCGCCGGGTCAGCTAGTTATTAATAAATATTATAAAATTATTCATGTATTCTATGAAGAATTTTCCTGAAAGGTTAGGAATTCAAAAATTCCCAAAATTTTCAACATTGCGTCAATTTTTTAATATCTACCCAGTAACACCTTAAAACGATCGTTGGCGGAAATTAGGTTAGATCACCGAAGGTTTGTCAGGAAATGGTATAGAAGGGTTGAATTGGAAATAGTAAATACATATAAATGCATATATAAATAAATAAAACAAAACATGTAAGAAAATAAAAAATAAATAAACAAATGAAAAATATAATTTCTTTTTATTGAAGAACCAGTGGTTTTGAACTACAGACATTTCCAACTACTTGAGATCCACAATGGTCCCGAAACATTGTCGATGGCCGAACGTTTAATCTCACATTTTTCGAAAGCAACCATTTTGCAGATTGTAATTTTCCTAATTATATAAACACTTATTTGTCCAAATAAAATGTTTATAACTCTAGAAAGACTGGGCAAAAACGTTCAATATTCATTGGCCAACGTTGAAGGAACCCAATAAAATTATTGGGTTCCTTCCCACCAAAATTTCAACGTCGTTCAATGATATCGATCCACCAGATATCCTTTGAGTTTTCCACCAACCGATAAAGTTTTTTCCCCCCCTTGACTAGCAAGCACAATTTCCGCACAGAGAACATAATCATGCACAGCTGTTGTTTCTTCCTTTCCTGTTTTCTTTTTTTTTTCGTTTCCCTCACTTTTTCTCTCCGCGTTACGATAATCAATAATGATGATTCATAGAAACGAGAAAGTTACCGAGAACTTAAAATCGCGTTATTGCGAAACGGGCTCACCGACGATCGATTTTCCAAGCAGCTTTCTCCTTATCTATCCATAACTCGTGTCATTATAATTCTCTCACGTAATATCTTACGGTAAAGCAAGTATAATGGCGCATGCGCCATTACGCACACGTACGTATGCGTCAAACGTGAGCGTAAGATCGACGGAACGCATTAGCACGTAACCTTCCGCGCGAGCAGACTGACTTAAACGTGTGGTCACATTTGCATTCGGGCTTATATATACACGTGAAAAATAAAAATAAGCGAACACTTATGTTTAAATATATTTTAAAGTTTTTAAACTATATTTTGAAAAAACAATCTATCCCACTTTTATCAACAATAGATTCATTTTGGGGACCAAATAGTCCTGGCATATTCGTTTATATTTCAAATAATTTATTTATATTGTTTATATCAATAAATATTTTATATTCTATGTCTATAATTGATGTTTATGTTAAGTTTAAGAATTAAATTTTTACTTTTAGGATGTGAGGAGACTTCGATTTGAAAAAAATATTTGGAACAACCATATTGTTTATACAAGCTTATATTCAATGCACTGAAAAGTATAGAATTTTTTTATTTATCAATATTATTATTCGTCATTTTTTAATGATAAATTGGCATTAAACATGGCCATAAATAAATTTGATCCAGTCAGTTTTGTTAACCGTGTTTACATTATCACGATAGTAGCTAAAGAAATTGTTATCACATGTTGTTACTTAATTACTAGATTTTCATTTAAGGAATCTAAGGTTGTGCTGCAGTAGTTTAATTGATGTTGGTGCGTTATCGGATTTTTGTAAATTAAAGATTACATGTCTGCATTTTAAGAGCTGCAAGCTTATATTCGAAGTATAGGTAGCGGAAAAAAATTGTCTTCTCTATTAAAGTACATTAAAGAAGAGCTTGTTTCTAATTATTCCGCTTAGCATAAAAATTATTTCCCACTTTTTAATTTTCACTCGATTTTTATTACGCGAAAAGGTGAAAACGTCATGAATATTGTTTAACGAGTTGAACAGTGCCCGTGGCCTTTTAAATGGTTGTCTGAAAAATATCTGAGCTTTAAGTAGTCGGGAAGTGGGTGAAATATCGATTTTTCGTTTTGCATCTCACATACAGTCCATTTAAACAAACATTTGTCAAAAAAGGATTTGTTTAACAATTGAAATGTAAGATCATATAAATATGATAATTATATTTGTTATTATTATATGCATATATGTATGTATATATAATATGTATATATAATATGTATATTATATATACATTGTGTCTACATATATATTTATACAAAATATTTTTATTAGAAAAATATCCTGGAATATTGGTGCATTAAGATTTTGAGGCCAAGAAGTTTGGGCAACATATACTATGGGGTCGATAAACGAGTAAGGGGAGAGTCCCTATTGCCTGTCCTCGAAATCACCTTCTTCCATATATAAATAACGCGATTATAAATGTGAGTACGCGTTTAAGTCAGTCTGGACGCCGCAATGTTACGTGTTAACGCGTTTCGTGTATATCTCATGCGCTCTCGGGTCTGTAAGACTGGGAAGTAGTAATGTACAGTAGGAGACCAGACTCGGAGAGATTCTTCCGCGTTCGGGCTCAACCGCTTACGGCAGATCTCGCGGCATGCGTAGCAACTCTCCCAGACACGCGAGAATTTGTGCGCCACGTTCACACCCGTACACATGGACAGAAGCAAATGCAGGAGCTCGCGTTATGAAGTTGATAAATATTGCAATCTTTTTTGGGACTTCGCTTCCATTATCGACTAGAATATTTAATTCCATTTTTTTTTCAGTTTTCGATAAAGGAAAGTCGTTTTATTCGGGACTTTCCGAATTCGAAAAACGATAAATTTTTTTTGTATGAAAATTTTGTACCTACTTTTGGTTAAGGGGAGGGAAAAGAACTGCGGGAGAATTAGAAAAAGATAAATTTGAAATTATACTGAATGTTGCATCGTTATGACGCAACGAAAATTAAGATATTAACGAATGGATATTGAACGATCGCGAAAATGATTGAAAATTTGAGGATCGACAGTTCTTGAAGGAGTAACGGTGTGTGAATTATTTTATAATTTTCTAGTCAATAATTTGGCAGCTTTTAAAGCATGAAGTTAACACGGTCGTTTATGGGAAAACTGTCACGCACTTTGCAATTTTAAGAGTTAGGGAGCCTCAAAAGATAAGGGTTAAATTAATAAAAACACACCGGTCGGATAAGGGATTTATCCAACTAGTGATTAAATTAAGAAAATTCACAGAAAATCCTTATATTTAGTAATGAAAAAGGATTAATTGGGAAATTACCCCTGCAGTGCGGGTAGCTGGGCGCACTCATGTGGGGGAAGTAGTACACGCTGGGATAATAAAATAATCTTGACGAAATTTTGACATCCGATAGCTGATCCCAAATATGCAAGTTACTCGTTTACAAAACTGTTGAAAAAGCACAAGCAACAAAATAGTGTTAAATCAACAAATACTACGGCTGCGTTTTCCAAATATATTTTTTCCCAGCGTAAATGTACTTATATTTTGACTATGTAACCCCAATGATAACAAAATATCATTGGGTTACATGGTTTCATTTATTTTTGAATTATTTAGTTTTGTTAACTGATCCGTTGGCCGTGCGGGCTAAGGCGCGACTAGCGGCCAGCGGATCGGGAGGTCCCGGGTTCAAATCCCGGTAGCGGTCGAGATTTTTCTTC
>JAPYZJ010001416.1:0-41166 GCA_030522765.1 Ophioninae sp. B BG-2022a | reverse complement strand
GGGAAGAGGTGTTGCAATTTTTTCTCGTGCTGTCGATAACTTTTGTCTCGGTCCGACCGACGAGAAAGTCATATTATTTTTCACGTCATTAATTTTTTTGAATAACTTCGCAAGTTGCATTACTATCGCATACACTTTTAAATTCATTTTCACTATTATGGTACTTAATTTTTTTTAATGCTCGGCCTTTCTTAACACTATAATAACGTTTTGACATGATTATTATTTTTTTTATTAATATCCGTATCGTCTTATTATAATGATATCAATCCGTTACCGCGATGTAATGCACGTTCGCGTCTGCAGCGGTCTGACTTCAACTGATACCCTCTCGAACCAAAAAACGGTTCCAGTGGCAAAAGGAGAAAGGGGGGAGTTCTTCAGCCAATAGTGAAAGATTCATTGCGGTTAACATGCGATGGAATAGGCAACAGAATGGTGATTAGAGTTGGGACACGACGGTTGGTTACAACGGGGCGACTGTTGGTAACCAACTGTCAGTTGCCGTTCAAAAGCCGACATTGGGTCAGCAGTAGAGTTTCGCTGCTTGCCAATGCTGAATTCGAATATAGGCTCAATCATAAGAAACGGCATAGGCCAAGTATCGGGGTGAATCATGGTGGCCAACAGTTGGTGGCTGATCAGATGCCGATATTGGTCCAGCATGAAAAATGCACTGCTTGCCAATGCCAAATTTAAATGTAGGCTCGACTATGGCAAACAGCATCGGCTTACGGTCGAAATCCATTACGGCCGCCAACGGTACGTTGCCGTTCGAGAGACGATATTGGGCCAGCATTAGAATTTCGCTATTTGCCAATGTTGAATCTGAACACGGGCTCGGCAATGGCAAACAGCGTTGAGCCCAGTTTAGGGACGAATATCCACTACCAGCGGTCAGTTACCACTTGCGCGCCAACATTGGCCCAAGATTGGTAGACGGCTTGCGAGCGGTGTTCAATCAAATTATGGGTTAAGAAATGGCAATTACCATAGGTACAGGCTCGGGGCCGACGTCGGCCACAAACAATTGGTTAACCGACACCGCGCCAGATATTGGCTGTATTGTAAAAACTGGCAATCTGTTCATGGGTAAGTGCAAAACTCGAAATAATTATTATATTTAGACGATTAGTGTCATATTGCAGTACCGATTACGAAGCTCTGTAGAATTTATAGACGCTGGGCACGATGCTTCTATCCTACGTTGATAGCGAGTAATTTTTGAGAAATATCGATTCGAAAATTAGAGCTGCCTCTCCCTCGTTTGTATGTCGGTCTTGACTCGATACAGCTTTGTTTTCGCAATCCTTGATGCAGAATGTTCATTAGTCGTATAATATATAACGTGGAGGATGAAGTTTATTATAAAATTATAATTAATCACTGTAGAGCTATAATTAGATTTATCCCCTTTATAATTAACCTGCATCGGTACAAAAGTTCAATTTTCAGATAAAAGGGCGAGACGAGTCTGATAATTATTAATGGTAGAGTTACCTAATTATTTAGGAATAAGTTGTTAAAAGTGGAACAAAATCCACGTGCGAGCCGTTTCCAGAGATGCACCTATACAAGTATGAGATTCTTTTAGAACGTTTGATTATACAGGTGTACACGTATGGGTTGGTGGAAAAGTTCGACCCATTTTCGCGATGTCATCCAGCGCCACCGAAGCAGCGAGATACTTTTTAAAAGCAGTTGAATTTTTTTTATCATTGTCAAAGGGTCGACAGCTGGCATAAATTATGTGTTTTTCTCCCTCATATATATTACCACGTTTTCCCATTAACGCGATATTTTTTCTCTCAAATTATTCGGTACCTTTAGGCAGTCGCCTGTTCATAATACGTGTCGTGTCAGTATACCTTTCATTGCGATGTATCCATACCGTGGTGCCCAGAAATGTGATGTTCAAGAGGAAAATCAACCCCATGCTGCATGTTCTGCGTCGTTTTTTTTTAATTGTTTTCCAGATAAAAGCACTTTTCCATCTTTCCCCTTTACGCATTCCTTCACGATTTCTCTTTACTTCTATTAACGTGGAGTCAGGAATAAATGGCGAGCCGAATACAAAGGCAAATTAGACTTCTATCAAAAGTGAATTGACAAAAAAGTAAGTTTGGAAGGACAACTCACTAGATTTCAGACGATAAAAACAAAGTATTCAACTCCAAACGATCTTCCATCGCGTCAAAGAAAAGCTTGAAGAAAAATGAACAAAAATAAAAATAATGAAAAAACGAGGAAGATCAAACGTTACAAAAAAAAAAACTAAAATAAAGCTTTCTTTCCATGAGCAATATCATTTTGAAGACGCTCTGTTTCTTTTTTATTTCGATGTTTGGGTTTAATCTTAAATCATTACTCGAAGAAATTTCTTCATTTTGCCTTGAACCTTGAAATTTCTGGTCCGGCCAATTGCCCCAAAAATTATTTCAAAGAAAACCACATTAAAGTTAAGAAGCATAAAACAGCTACGAAAAAATGTGTTTTTTAAAAAACAGTTTCTGTAATCAGCGATCTAGAATTTTCAAAATTTAGCTCGAGACGTGATTTACCAATTCAAACCTATGCTCGGGAATCGCTGATGAAGAAGAACCCCGTAATTTGGTTTGATAAAAAGCCGGGTTTGTTTCCGTTTGTTTTTGTATTCTCGAATCGTTGGTTTCGGTAAACTGGTTTTCATTTTGCCTGCACCCGTCTCCTTATCGTTGCGGTCCTCCGGCTCGGTTTTTATTCCCGCAGTCCAGGAGAGTATTTAACCACTTTGGGGCAGCGGGTATGTGTGTATGTATCTGACAATGAGCGTTCGAGGTCCGTTTCTCCGTGACGTAGGTCTAGCATTCGATACGCGTCACGCGCAGAGTTTCACCCTACGCGGGGATGCACACCATGAGGGAATCTTGAAATATATATGAAAAGCTTGGTGTATCAGTACACGGTCGCAAACCGCGTCATGCGCTCGTACGTAAACCCATACACGTCATATGTAGATCGAGACGAAAAAACACACGCACACATATTCGCCTTCGCTAATGGGATAGCCATGAGCGCAAGCGCATTCAGGCGTACACCCAGAGAGAGAGAGAGAGAGAGAGAGTTGAGAGCTCTAGGGGATTTGGTAGTAGAGCGCGGGCGCGCTTTTGCTACCCCTGTCTTCATTCCCTCGTCTCCCACTTCTTCAATTTTCCGGAAGTGGACGAGGGGTCCACCGGGGGTTGGAAAGGTTACAACGTTAACGTTGGCACAAGAGAGAGATCGAGAGAGAGAGATCGAGAGAGAGAGATTGAGAGAGAGAGATCGAGAGAGAGAGATCGAGAGAGAGAGATCGTCAGACGGGGTTAGAGAGAGTGGAGAGTAGGGAGGGTGACAGTGGGGTGTTTTTGCGAATAGGGGTTGTAGGGAATCCAGAGCACAGTGAAGTGTCCCGTCGCGCTGACAGAGGCGTAGTTTCGCTTTACTCCCACCCCCTGGTATGAAATCCCCTACCCCTAGGCCGTTCGAAGAGAATCGACCGTACCACGGTAACGGAGAATCAACGGTTGGAAAGAAGATGGAAGATTCTCTCACCACCCCCGGCATTTCTTCCTCCCTCGCTCCCCCTCCCTCTCCTCTGACCCGTCCCCCTCCCTCGTCCTCCAAGATTCGTAGGAATCGCCGCGAGGGGTTGTAGGGGTTTGTTTCCGAGGGGTGGTGCTCTATGGAATCACGGCGTTACTGCACACCCCGGTATGTATATATTCACAGGTACGTTGTTTGCTCAGGTTCGAAGGGGTGCTCCGCTCTTGTTCGAGGTCTGGTAAAATGGGTCCTTCTAGTTCTGAGACCATGCTTTCATCCACATCTATATGTATCAGTGTGTGTACGTATGCATATGGCCGCTTATACGAGAAGTGGTGATTTCGAGGCCGTTAGAATTCGAGGACAGTTTCCACGCGAGACTGGCCGATAGTAAACGTTGCGTCGACGGTCCGGGCTTCGTAGTAACCACTTCACACACGGACGTTCCTACAGGGCCATTGGGTTTTGGATATAGATAGGAAAACCGCGCGTTGGCGTGTGCCGTACGAAGGAAACGATGCGGAGGGTGCCCTCTCTTCTCTAACCTCCTCTGGTACCCCTCGCCCTCCCACTCTCTCCGTCCCTCTTCGCCATACTTCCTTTCGCCTAGCGCTCACTCGCGGGGATGTTCCAACGGCAAAAGGGAGGTAAATTTTCATTCCCCTGGAACTTTTCTGTCTTCGTTTTCGTAGGAAGTCCCCCCCCCCCCCGTAGCCTCGCGGGGTTCTCCACCGGGCCCATCCATACGGATGTCTGACGAGGAGAGAGCGGAAAAAGGCTTTGTCTCGCTCTGTTCCTCGCTCCTTTCAACATCCACCACCGGCGCAGTGTGCGTGTACGTCGGCAATGGAAGTGTACACACGGCGAGGGTAAACTACCGGGGCGGAGGGGAGCGGGAGGGGAGAGGAGCGTTGGGGGGGGGCGGGGTTGAGAGGAGGGAAGATTCACGTAGGGTAGCTTGAGGCTGTTAGGGGTTGTTGGTCGCTCCTGCCTTCAGTATCCGTCGGCCCGTTGTACCGACAATATCGCGGCTTCATCAGGCCCCGAGGTTTATCGCGTTCACGATACATCAACGGATCTTATAAACAAAGAGCGGGGGTATGATAAACCATAAGAGAAAAACCGAAAGGTGGGGTATACCGGTGGTGAGGACTTCGTAGGTGTGCAATTATGATATCTAATACGATTATTTGATTCTGCCTGTTTTCAATGTTAAACGGTTCAACCGTTAAGGGCGCGAAGAATAGTCGTGTTCAGTGTCTCCGGTAAGCTTGCAATTAGCGAGGTACAAATGTAAACACTACCGCGTGCGTTCGAGCATCGAGACTTTTGGAAGTTTTCGCGGACCCATCGGGAATTAATGTTGTTGGTTTATATTGATGATTGACGAGACTAGTGTGAGGATATAGCTTGTTCGTGGTGCTCCGACGTTCTGTGCCCGCGTATGTCGTCAAGTGTCCATCTTTGGTCAATTAAGAATTGGCCGTTAGCGAGCACTGGCTCTCGTTGCCTCTTGCACAATATTCCGGGGGTAAAGAGTGGTCGGTAACTCGAAGTATCAGGAAAGTTGAAAACACCGCTGTCACGCTGACCGGTAAATACGGATACGCGAGTGCCGTCGCTCTTATACATATTTATTTTTCAACCACGGTGATCTAGAGCCTCGCGTGTCGACGTCAGGCTTACATAGCCTTGCCGATCCATATCGTCGTGTTGACCGGTCGCGAGCACGCTGGATTCCCGTTACTTGGGGTCAAGCGGCCCCGATACGAAACCGGACTCCTAATCGGAGCTGACGGAGGCGGGGGACTTGGCAACCGCTGAGGGAACTGCAAAACAATTGGCAATTGGCAATAGTCACGGAGCGGCCAAACTATCGATCACCGCCATCAGAGAACTGCCCAGTTATGGTCAAGTTGCATCAGTAACGGAAGCGCTGAACTATTCACAACTGGAATCGGTAACGGAGCGGCCGAACAATTGGCAACTGGCATTAGTAACGGAGCTGCCGAGTAATTGGCAATTGACACCAGCAACTGCCAAATAATTGGCAATTGGTATCATTCGCGGTAATCGGCAATTGGGAAGGATCCGAGACTGGTTTGGGTCACCTCGGAGAACCACGAATCGAATCGGTCTAAACTGGCTACAGTTGGACAACAGTTGGAATTTTCAAATAACTCTTGCTCTGTCCCGTCCCATCCGGCTCTCTCCCTCTCACTTCCGGAGGCGCGTTTGCATCGTCGAGAATCGAGGAAACGTCGGAGGGAAGAGAGGGAGAGAGGGACAGATCGGTAAGGAGAATACGTTCCATAAAGCTGCTCTCGTGAACTGGATTTCCACGGAGACGTTAAATTCAGCGTGATTCCGGAGGTGAATCTTGAAACCAGGATTGGTAAGGCTTCTTCCTCGAGTGTTCAGTGGGGCGCGATCAAGAATTCGGGGACCGGGGCTGGTTATGGGAAATAAGAGACTCGCGAGGCTCGATGCTCTCCGGGAATTCCTCTGTGCGCGCGTCTTTTCCCTCAAATTGTTCCGAAACGAGAGCGACAGAATGACGGAGTGGCGCCACCGGTAATACCGAATCGAGCCCGAATATACTTCCCGCTTACCACCACCACCACCATCACCACCACCACCAATCCTACGGACTATTTCGCTTACGGTTAATTCCCTCATCTGGGGGTTGTGAGCGTAGGACTCGCTGCGGTGATTACGTGCTTACCTCTCCCTCCCCCACGGACGTTTCGTCCTCTCATGTTGAACGGGCGTTACGCGTCGCGAGCCAGCGATCCCCGAGGACTTGTAACAACCTACTCGCAACGCGATTCGTCCTTCATCCGTACTCGAGCGACGGCACAATAACCCTCGGGATCAACGAAGGGTACGAAACCGGAAAAGTCCCAAAAACTTTCCGGTTCCATAAAAAAAAGAAAGGAAAATGGCTGGACGTGGAAGTGCTTAATATCCCATTGAGGTTCGTATCCACGAACTTACGGATATACTATGGGGTATATCGATCCAATGACGTAAACGGTGATACGAGAAAATCCAGAAAATCGTCAAGGAAACCTTCGGTGGACTTAAGCGGAGAGAGAGAGAGAGAGCGAGAGAGAGAGAGAGAGAGAGAGAGAGAGGACGGCGTGTGTAAGGGGGTGGAAAGAGAGACGTTCACGGATGGACGACTCGGTAGCTCCTAATCCGGGCCCTCTCGTTTGCATAATTAGCCGAGGCGTCGGTGGTGCCGGCTAGTCTGGTCGAGGGTGAGAGAGCACACACTTGGCTCTCGTCCCCTCCCCTCGTCTCTTAAACCCACCCGAACAACCCTCCCGGGCTTATTCTTCATCCCCTTGGCATCCGTGTTTCTGTCCCGTTCCGTGCTGGCTTTGCCACTCGGTCCCCCACGATCCTCTACACAAAGACACATCCCCGAAGCTCTTCGCGTTGATACTTTCGGCTTGTGGCAGTACGGCGAAACTCTGTCCCGGTTTCACCAACCGTCAGTCGCGTTTCGCAGGCTTCGCGTTCTTACTCTCTTGGCTCTTCAGCACCAGCGTACCCGGAGAACTCATCCTTGCTTTCCCGTAATCTCGCGCCGTTACGGTCCTCGCACTTTCCGTTGGTCCTTCAACCAACACCACGACCACCAGCCAGAGGGAATATACGGAAAATCCTGAGGATGTAAGGATTCGCAATGCCGCACTTGTAGTCAACACATCCGTGCCAACTATCGCGCCTCGGTCCGCTTCCCTTTGCTTTCGGTAGTGACGAGATAGCGTCGTGTGAAAGGTGAAAGGAAGTCTATTCTCGGTCCCTCCGGTGGTGGTCGGCACAGAGCACCAGGCTTCCTCGCACACTCGCGTGGCAGCTCGACAAACGAGGACGCTCTAGAAAGGGCATTGTTCCTGCGACACACCGAGAAAACACACCGAGTCGCTCCCCCCCTCTCTCGCTATCTCTTCATCTCTCCAGCTCTATCTCTGTCTATCTCTCTCTGTGTGTTTCGTCCTCCACGAGGGAGAGAAAAAAGGAAAACAGCAAAGTGAGAGAGGGAAGCGGCAGAGCGAGACATGGGTATCCACGCCTGGCTACCACCGAGATCAACGGGGTCCCAGTACTCGTCCGGACACTGCAATCATCGGAACGGCCAACAGGCGTATCGTCGCACGGACTAGAGTATTCGATCGGCGTGACAAACCCCAGGGGCGATACGTTAGACATCAGTGAAAAGTGGGTAAGTGTTGGAAGTGCTAGTGTCCATTCGCTTGGATGTGGGTGTACACGATCGTGGTTGGAGTCGAAGAGAAGATAAGATAAGGACGTTCGCCATCCGTTTTATCATGGGTGTCGCGCTGGTGTCGTGTGAAACAAGCGTTATGTGCGTTCTCGTGTTGTTGTTGACGTCACTGGCGACAATGGGCTCGGCTACGGTGGACAAGTGCGCTGATCAGTGCTCGTGCAAGTGGAAAGGTGGCAAAAGGACTGTAGAGTGTGTCAATCGTTCCTTGACCGGTATACCCGACTGGATAGACCCGGAGACCCAAGTTTTCGACGCCAGTGCCAACGACATTAGACTATTGCCGAGCAATGTATTCGCTCGCGTAAGCTTGACGAATTTGCAACGGATATACATGAGGAACTGTCGATTGCACAGAATCGATGGTGAAGCCTTTACCGGTTTGACGAATCTCGTTGAGCTCGATCTCGGTAACAATCTTTTGAGCTCGATACCCAGCGCCAGTTTCTCGAATACTCCTTTCCTAAGGGATCTCTCATTATCTTACAATCCACTCAAGAGCGTACCGGCCCACGCTTTTCGGAATACCCAGAACCTCGTGAAACTTGATCTGTCGCATTGCCAGTTGGCGACGATCGACGCTACCGCTTTCAAGGGCCTGGATCAGCTCGAAAATCTCAGGCTGAACGACAACCGCATCAGCACCTTGTATCGCGGCACTTTTGATCTCCTGAACAAGCTCACGACCATAGAACTTCACGAGAATCCTTGGATATGCAATTGCCACTTGAGGGAGTTGAAGATGTGGCTGGTGAAGCACAACCTGCCGACCCTGATAGCCCCCGTTTGCCACGGACCCGAACAGTTGCTCGAGCGTTCCTTCACGGATCTTACGATTGAGGATTTCGCCTGTCGGCCGGTTCTCCTTCTGGCTAGTCGTTACGCGGAAGCGACGATAGGGGAAAATGCGAGTTTGGTGTGCCGCGTCAGTAGCGTTCCACCCGCGAAGGTAACGTGGTTCTGGAACGGCAAAGTACTATCGAATCATTCCTCCCTCGGTAATTACCAGAAGATCCTCATTTACGAAGACGGACAGAGCATAAAGAGGAGCACCCTCGTACTGACGAACGCTCAAGAATCGGACTCCAGCGAGTTTTATTGCTTGGCCCAGAATCGTGCCGGCAGTGTCGAGGCGAATTTTACGTTGCACGTGTCACTGAGAACGGCAGGAATGTCGACACTGGGTTCTGGACAGATAGCCGGGATATCGGCAGCCCTGGTAATTCTGATACTCCTCATACTGCTCGTGATCTTGGTACTCTTCGTAAGGCTGAGGCGTATGCCCCTCAAAGACGTGAAGAATCAAGCCTCGATGGAGGCCGGTGTTGCCGAAAGTTCAACGAGCCAAGAGAACGGCGGTGGTGCCGGTGGAACGACGACTCGCAGGATTCACGGTAAAATCGACGAGGCCACGGAGACAACGTCGTTCAGCGAAGCGGTTAACGGTGGCAAGCCACCAGTTTCATTGGATCTCAGCTACGTCCAAAGATCCCAAACTCAGCAAGTGATCGTCGCCGCAGCCGAGAACGAATACACCCTTTCGTCGCCGTGTTACGAGCATCACAACGATCACCAGGAAATAATCGGTCTCGTACCGAGTGTCGATTATTCCTCAGCTGGTTCGCTAATGCCGATAGAAAATCCTGATCTAATAAGGGACACGAGACGGGCCTCGATCGAGGATCTCGCGAATTACGGCAGCGGTGTCGTCGGCCTCAGCCATCTTGGCATCGACCCAACCAGACTCATGTATTCCGGTTGCATGTGGGACAACGATCCTAGAACGAGCAACCAAAACACTAGTTACCAAACGAACAAGGCAGACGTACTACTGCAGTCGTCATCGTTACAGACCGGAACGACGAACGATCACTTTCCACCTGGTGCCAAGCAGTTGAGAGTCTGGCAAAAGGGGGTACCCGTATTGCCACCCGTTTCAGCCCTTAAGAGAGTACTCGGTTCGACCAGGAGCTCCCCAGACGAGGGATACCAGGAAGGCACCGGGACCGATGTCTAGGTACCGTTGCTTCATTACTGTGACGCCCGGGATCGTTACCTCGAACTTAGGAGACGCCACCAGGAAGACGATGCCGCGCCAAGGGACATCGACGAGGACGAAGAGGAGGAGCACGAAACTAAGACCTGAGAGAACGAAGACTTCCTGTGGACGAAGCCCCTAGGGACGTTTCGATTACTAAAACAAACAATAACAAAAGATAACTAGAAACGAAACTAAACGCGGATTCGGGGGCAACCTTGCCGGGTGACCGGTAGTGAAAACGTCAACAACACGGAATACGACGAATGAAGCATCATTCTTTTTTAAGGGTGGACATATCGAGAGTCTTTGGTGTTGGACAAAACTTTTTACCCCCCCCCCCCCTCCCCCCTCTTCCCCCCAATGATCTCACACGTCTCGTCGACGTATACATAAATATATGGAAGAAAGAAAATTGGACGTATATACCTGTGCAATTCTTTTCTCTCTCTCTCTCTCTCTCTCTCTTACACCCTCGCCCTCACTCCGAAGCTCGTTTCCGAGTGGCGACTTGGGCTGGTTCCGGCCACTCGTTTCCGGTAGTACGCGCCCGCAAGGGACAACTTCGGAGGTCGACGAGGACCTCTCTATCTCTAATATCTGCCTATCCCGCCCAAGGGCGCGCTAAACTTCTTCTCTCTTTCTCGTATCGTCAACGTATTTTTACGTTACTTATTTTTTTACGGGAGGTACGTTTCGTTCGTCGACGCAACCTCGAAGGTTATCAACACCGGGCGTGTATACGCAACGATAAAAAAAACTTTTTTTTTTGGAGTCGCGTCCGAACTCACTTGTTCTTAATGGTACTAACAAATCTCCGGCTCCAATGGGGGGGCGTTCTAGAAATTGTCGAAAATAACATTTTTACCGTGATCGACAATTATTTCTGATCGAGAGAAAAAAATAAAAACAAATGATTACAATGAGACGGAAATTTCGGATTCTTGTTGTTTTCATTTCCGTCGAAAAAAGTGCAAACCTCGAGTTATAGTTGACGCGTGGTGCTCTAGCGTTTACGGTGTACCTCAAATAACGAATTATATTTGTACGATACGCGACGAAAGTGAGGGCGACTGGTGGGTCATTGTAGAACAAAGGGCCTGATGAATCTGCGACCGAGAGAGAGTGCGAGTATGCGTGAGAAGAAAAAAAGTAGAAAAATCGTAAAAAAAAAAAAACGAAACGAGGTGAATGGTGGCACCGGATAATAGTCTGAATCGACTCCGTATAAATATAATTGTTTCGGTGGTCTTTGCGGCACGACGTTGACGGGTTATTTTACTGTGTGTTGTGGCGGGATGGGAGACGTTAATTTCTCATAAGAGGAACGAGCCTGAAAAGGGATTCGACTCGACTGTCATTTCGCGTAATTGATTATCGTTATCACGATTATACCTTACGATAAGGACGATGGGAAAACCCTAACCAAACTGAAAAGTATTATCGACGAGAGAAATGAACATAAATTTTCAAAAATGAAGACTGTAAGTGTTTTCAAGAAATGTGTGATAGATATTGTATTATTTCAATTACGAATTTGGGGTTGATCAATGTGCGTGTGTGTGCGTGAGTATACGTGTGTATGTATATATGGTATTGGAATGAAAAAAAAAACGTATAAAATAAGTTTATCACGAGCGCGAATGAAAATTCAAATGGATAGAATCGAAAAAAGATGGTAAAAACGAAAGAATGGATTTTCTAGTCAATTCAATGACGAATTGTATATCGATACTCGGGACGATCGTGAGTTACGGAAAAAAATGAAAATCCGGTTTTGCGGGCTGCTAATCTGATCGGCGTCACGGATGAAACGTATCACGAGCCGCGTGATCCGGATCGACTACGGACGATTTACGTAACATTGTATTATTATTATCAATGATAATACGAAATAATTATTGTTAATAATAATAGACGAATCATTATTATCATAATAATGATGATATATGCAGGGAAACTATTGTCGTGCGAGAAAATAACGGAACGGATAATTATGATTATTATTACGATGATTATTATTATTATTATTAAAATTTGAATTATTATTATTATACATGAAAAAATGAGATAATTGTGGAGAGGAAAATATAAGAATTATGTATTATAATACAAAAGGAAAATTGATCATTTGTTGTATTCGTGTATGTCCCTTGTGTATTCGTGTGGTGAAATTTTTTTAGCGGGACGAATGGTCGAAAATCGAGCCGGGCGACAACAAAATCGTAGCCTTTTCACAGTAAAAGTTAATAATACATTTCGCTGGGCCCTTTTTTTCTACTCCAGCCATCTGTCCTCGAATTAGCCTATATGTGCAAGAGCCAGTAGGATGTTCGAGAATTATTCGTAAATGAATGAATGGCTCTCGGTTGGGGGGGATGCACGCGAGAATTTTGGCCCCCTCGTTTTCTATGTGCACATTTACCCACACGTTAAGAGGAGTATACCCTTCCCTCGTTTATTTCGGTCTGTCCCGTCTGTCTTTATCCATCTGTCTCCTGGTCCTGCTTTCTGCGTTCTCCATTCGTGATACGCTCTTATATTATACCGCCCTACAGTTTCTGCTTATTCGTGCCCATGTACGTGTATATATATATACATATATATATATACATAATATTTTATTATATACATATTTATGTATAGGGGCTTGATGCTAGGTCGGACGGAGGGAAATGCAAGAACCGTGTGCTGGCACTCGAGAATCCCGGGGATTCGGAGGCAAATAGCAGGAGGGGTGTAGTTGGGGGGGGGGGGGGTGCTTTCTGTGCCCGCGAAGCAGAGACGCGTCAGAAGGGGTGCTAGAGGCACTGCCTTCCTAATTAATTACCGTGAGCCACGTTGGTCACGCCGAACGATAAATCACATCTGGGCATCTTTGTGGTTCATCGCTGGTACCTGTCATTGTTATTATTTATATATACGTATATACGTGTTTTGATTGGCAATAGACAAAAGGGCGTAACTTCCGGGGTTTGAAACTCCAGTTGGGGTGATTTGGGGAATTTCTTTTTTTTTTAAAGAAAGTATAAGAGGTGCTTTGCTTAATATCGATATGTGTATATGTTTATATTTATTTTTATATTTATGTTTGGGTTTGTTTGGGTTAGCCCTGCCATTGATGAATGAAATTTAAATAAAATATTGAGTACATAAAATATATTTAAGCATAAAGTCGAGTAACTAAAATATAATTGAATATAATGTTTTTAAAAATTGAAGAAAAAAAGTTAGTTAAAAACCACAATGAAAAAGCATGAACTTGGAATTCACCATCCCGATGTTTTGCCTTCTCCACTGTAGCTCCCTTTTCATCGACTCCTCCAGGTAAATGAGGCTAATAATTATTAATTTATTGACAGGTAAGATCGGTGTGCGCGTGTATGCGCGTGTTTCATTGAAGTTCCCGGATGCGGTTGGGAAGAGTTATCGGGCAATTTCTCCACGGTTTCCTACACTCTTACTCTCCTCGGTGCGCTCAGCTTCGTGTTGCCAAGCACCAGAGGTGCTGTATCGAGTTTATTCTCATTGTCTCGAGGGCTTCCTTCCTTGGCTCTTTCTTTCTCTCGCTGTGTTGTTACGTTAGTTGCCATCGAGTTTTCTTAACATTTTGAGAGAGATGGAAAGAGAGAGAGAGAGAGAGTGAGAGTGGCGAGTGGTGGGGGGACGGGGAAAATGGTCGAGGAGTAAGGAGTAGCGTTGAGGACTAACCGAGTTTCTGTAATTAACGCTCTATACGAACGCGTATCCCTCTTCTCGGTATGATAAATCAACGTCGAGTTGAACGAGGCAGTGCAAGAGTGAGGGAGGGAGAGAGAGAGAGGGAGTTTGAGGAACGACTCCAATCCCAATGAAGCTTGTAGCCATCTCTCTCATTCAAAGGCTCCATCTCTCCTCCGACACACACACACTCGTACACATCGATATGTTGAACGTGGTTGCCTTTGCCTGGAAGGTGTTGGTGCACTCGTCAAGACGTATAGCGTTGTCACTATCGATGGAAATTCACGAGCGAAACGAAGGGCCAGAATTAATGCTGACGAGACAATAGGGGGGCCAGTACATTGTGAAACGTCCATAAATAAATTTTCAATTACCCAACCTCGCCACCCCCCTCCCAACAAAACAGCCCTTCATGAATAACTTTTCAATTTGCCGGAATGACAAAGGGGAGTCTCGAAACAGATGTCGTCGAGGATCTGACTGCTCTTTTGACGGCACACGAATATTATTCGATTCTAATTGTTTGGGTTCATAGCTCGAAGGCGCTCGCTATTGATGAACTTTGATGATCACTCGACGGAATTCGTTTATCGCCCACTGTTTTTTGAACGCACGTGTTTGGGTTTGTTTTTCTTGTGTGGGTGTTTTTTTCCCTAACGTGATCACCATTTTTGGTTTTCTTTTCCGGTGAATCTATGCAATATTGTCTTTTTAAGGTAACGCTTGAAAACGCTTTTGACAGCTTTGCAATTTTTCGGGTATGTTTTGCTGACCTTTGGAGGGCAAAGGGAAGGCGGAAATTGCACCAAAGAGGGCTCAGGGTAATTGAGCCATCTGTGCAGGAAGGCACCGAGAAACTGGAAAATATATACAGAAAGACGAAGTAAAAGTGGGAAAGCTATGCAGGAGGGCACATTGAAACTGGGATATCAGTGCAGACAAGAAATCAATGGTTATTAGATTTTTTGATTGATTTCAATTAACTGAGCGGGAGCATTCGCCTCGCTGTTTGAGTTTACTTGGCACGGTTGAGGGAACGCACTTATGGGATCTCGTTGTCGTATTTCTTGGCCCAATCGTGTCTGGGGACGTTTTTACCTACAGTTGCCTCTGGCACTATTGGATTCCAATAAAGAGTTCTTTGCGTTCGCAATACTTTTCGTCAATAATCGTGAACCAGGTTCAAGAGTGCACCGGTGGCAGTTGCTCCCGAAAGGTTTCTACACTTTCTCAATATTTATAGTCAACAACATTTTTCCAAATAGTTTTTCAATACTTCGTAACTACTATTTTTCTGCAAGGAAAACATCACAATGTGCAATAATAAAATGTGCAATATTAGGACGAAAATACGGTGCGGAAGGAATGAGGCCAAAATTGAAAACCTCGCCACGCCTAAGTCTCTTCGAGTATTGTGAGAAGGCCAATCTACTATCCCGTTGTTTCAGAAATAAAATGGATAGGACCCGGGCGGGGAGAGGGGGGGGGTTGGGTAGGGAGGTTTTATTAAATCTGTCATATGGAAGTAAAAAGCAACAATTAAATCTGAGGGATTTGTTTTCTCAATTTGTAATTGTTATTTAATTGGATTTATTTAAAAATACAAATTTCAAACCCAAACAAATATCGAAATCAAAACAAAATTGAAAAATATCCTTGAATTTCAAAAGCAATAATTAAATCCTACGGATTTGTTTTCCTAATTCGGAATATTTAATTTAAAATACAAAGGCGTACAGTACAGAGAACCGGAGGGAGCGAAGCGTTGATTGATTCGGTGCTTAGGGGAGACACGAGCACCAACATTGCCCTCCCAATCGATCCATCACCACAAAAGTCTTCCTCACCACCCAACTACCCTCTTTCCGCTTCACTTTTACCTATGCATGTAAATTCAAATCCGCGTTTACGTCCATGTAAATGCGTATCGAGGGCTAAGCCTCAGAAGGGCGCTTTTCTCATAATTCAGTGGGGCAGGTCAGGGCCTACTCCTTCTATTTGCCAATAAACTTCCGTCGGCATGTATTCGTGGTTGACGAGCTAGAAATAGAACCTCCGACTCGTACATTCTCTCCGTGGTTTTTCCTCTTTGTTGCGATTACGTGCGTGACGAAGGAACAAAGAAGGTTTCGGTTCAATGTTCATGAGGTTCTTCCGGTGCTCTTGTTTTTCAAACCCTCAATAGGACAAAAACGTAAAAATGAGTCGAATCGATTTTTTGGCAACAATAATAATATTAATTGATTATTATCATAATTCTTGTTGCAATCTTTTCAGCTTTCTGAACGAACGAGTTTTCCGAAAATTGCCCGAACGGTTTTACCAATAATTATTATTACAAGTTTACAATCACAATTTACCAAAATATTAAAATTTTTTTTAACTAAAAAATAGATATCCTTGCACTTCAATCGTGCCAGTTGTACTCCAATCGTTTCGAATCGAGTGGGCGTTGATTTTTTTTTTAACATTTATAAACTGTAAATTATTAATAAATTATGAATTATTAATAAATTATAATAACATTTTAAGTCATTAATAAAAAATTAAGTCATTAATAAAATAACAAAACTTCTAAATATACTCAAATGTATGTGATGCTCGATTCATTTATTTTGACGCACTTTGGGTGATCCCGTATCGCCGGGATATCGAGACAAAAATGAATATATAATGATGCGAGGACAAAAAGGATCGAAGGCTGTAAATTCTTTAAATATATATTACCCAAATACTTCTCATCGACTAAGCAGAAATAATTGACAATCTCGAAACATTATCACTTATTACTCCTCCACTACTCCAATTTTCTCAAAATAGTCCCGCACTAAAAAAATATCTCAATCCTAATTAAAGATACTCAAGAATTCGTGACATTTGTGTTTTTTGACGAATCGTTTCGAATTAAACTTTGCGTCAAGAATATTTTCTCTCCTTGGAAAATCGATACAAACACGACAATAAAAAAGTGCCAAGAAAAAATAGATCGACAGCTATAAATTCGTGGATTTCAAATTCTTTTTTTTACAACGACGAATAATTGACGAATCCGTCTAAAAAAAGACATAATCGGATCCGAAAAACGTCACCAGAAATAACGAAGTTACGAATTTGAGTTGGGTTATCATATTTGATCGAGGCTCGAGTATCAGATACGACCGATTTTTCGCACAATATACTTGGCTATTTTCAACCGGATTCCCTGATCGATACTACGATGGCTGTTTATGTTCGATAGGTCCACTATCTCTCTCTCACTCTCTCAACCCCCCATCTGTGTTCTCTTTCCATGAGGCTATACGCGATGCTATAGACGCTATAGAGTTTCGCTAAGCTCTGTATTCCGTACTCTGTGTACTATATTGTATCGTAATACACCGTATTATTGTCGCTTGATGTGGACAGCTCGATCCCAAATCGCATTAGCCATCACGTACACCACGTAACCATATCGGGGCTAATCCATGCAAAAATCATATATCGTCCGGTTGATCATACTTACGCGGTGGAGTGGACCGTGTTATTTAGTCATTAATAAACCACGAACGATTTAATGAACAGCTTTGTTATTTTTTTCGTATTAATTATTCGTTATCTGAAAGCCCGTTGTTTTAAGCGTTTAATGGCTCTTCATTTTTTTTTAATTAGCCGTACAATCGATATTTATACTTCCGGTTCTCCGCAAAGCCTTCCTTGAAATTCCATTCAGGTCTGGCTTGCCTCGTTTTCAACGGATCAGTGTCACAAAATCTTTTCGCGATTCGAAAAATTGACGTTTCTTCATTATTAAATCTCGATCTATATTTAAATATCACTTTTTCGACCAAATTTATCAGCGATCGAATTTGACAAAATGATTATGTTTATTGTTTTTGCATGGTCCGTTTTGTCATTTTATTATTTTATTCAATGATAATCTACGCCTGACAATATCACTGTAAAAAATGAATTATTATGGTTTACGATATTGTTATGTTTGTTCGGGTTTGTTTGGGTTTACATTGATTATAACAATACATTTTAAAATTCGATGCCACGAAAATTAATGCTAGTCGTAAAAAAAAATCCTTTTTTGAATTTTCTTAGATCATTGAAATCAAGCTTTGTGCATAAATTCAGCTTGATCCGAAAGAGCAGCTTTTTGGAATCTTACTGAAAAAAATGTTAAAACTCAATATCTCGAAAACTATCGCGAATCGCCAAAAATCCTTTTAACGGTTGTCTTTAAGTATCGAAACGAAGGTCCATGCAAAATTTCCAATCAATCGTAGAAGGGGGAGTGGTTTCGGAATTCTATTCATTTTTCCAACGTACCTAATTTCCTATTTTTACGAAAGCACCGAGAAACTGTTGAAAACCTCGGTCGGTAAACTCTTAATAAATAAACAGAAAATACACGGTCACCCATCCGTGTATCGGTGAAAGTCCGGGGAATGCAGGAATTGGGTGAATCGTAAACTGTCGATATTAATGAGTTTCCTGATGAGTTGGTTGGTACCGAGGGGGGTCGTGAATGCTCATCAAAACTTATCGGACACTAATCGGTATTTGATAATTGTTGGGAGGTCTTTACTCTGGATATTTTGGTGATGGGAGTCGACGTTGGTGTCGATATTGAGCTTTCCTGATGATGTGGGTTTTGAATGCTGGGATGTCCCTGATATTGACGCTGATGACGATACGACTAGTGGTTTCGTATCGAAGTTACCACTCTAATTTTATCACTCCAGCCTAGTCATTAGATTTGACATTCAAAAGCGGATTGGCTCGATTGTTAAAACTTTCTAGTAGTTTAATGGGGCTACCTTGATAAGCCGGAAGTCAATGTTTGATGTTGTTAATTTTGAATGAATAAATAAGATAATTGAAAAATCGATATGACAGTTATTGGTATCTTCATTAATAAAGTAGAGCATCCAATGATTTTCTTATATTCATCATTAAAGTAGTTACAAACAATCTCGTAAACAACCTTCAAACATTAAGGGGACCAATGTTGCTTTTGATTGATTTGATGATTGTTGATTGATAGTTGATTTTCATCACCTAAAAAAACGAGTTTTTTTCTTACCTAATTATCGAAATCATAAATTATCAATCGGCGATCATTTTTTGACACCTTCACCTTTCAGTTTCATTGGAATCCTGAACGTTTCCGAATGTAAAGATCTTATTATTATTCCACTCAATCGATGACAAAAAACGTAAAAAATTCGAATGTTTTATAACTCCCTGGATAATTATAAACCCTGGATAATATAATATTTTGACGTATCCCCAATTGAACACGATATTTCCTTTCCCCACCAAAAAACACATCCAGCACAACCTAATGGCAAGTCCCTCAAAGGTTAATGCTAAATGAAAAGATCCGTAGGGAGGAATCTGGATAATTGAGTGGCCAATTTCAAGCTTGTCCGAGAGAACCCGATATTTCGTAAATCCCGAATGAGATTGATGATTCCGTGGGATACCATTTTACCGGGGACATCGAAGACGTCGTAGACAATAATAAAGATGCATGACGTCCGGCTGTTACGTTTGGGTTAATGGCAAACGCAGTATTTCTCGATTCCAGCCTCCCTCTTAAATTCGCGAGGAGTACCTAGTCCATACTCTCGGTGGTGTATGACTCGAAAAGCGCCCTCCCGTTAATTCTCCACCTTACATCTCTCTTTCTCTCTCTCTCTCTCTCTCTCTCTCTCTCTGTTCTCTTCCTGTCTCTTCGTACACATATAAATTGCATTGGAGTGGTAGAGAGAGCGCAGCGGTCGCGAATTATCCTCTCGATTATCCTCGCGTTCAACCTCGAAATATTCCAGTCTTTGAAGCGAGAGGAGGTCGTGGAGGTGAAGAGAGGAGGGGTAGGGGTCGGAGACGGTGAACGTCTTGGTCTAGTTCCCTCTTCGCTCCTTAATCATCTCCCACCCACTCTGGCCATTGCATCCCGTTATACGCCCTTTCCTACCTCTTAATGCTATCCCTCTCGCTCTGTTACTCGCTACTATGCTTTCGAGATATCCCATCACCTTTTCTGCCATTTCATGCTAAGTTGCCCACTCCTTGGAAGATAAGGAAAGATAGGGAAAGGAGCGAAGGAAAGAGAGAGACAAGGAGGGAAGGGGGGAAGACGAAAGGGAGGAAGGGAAAGGGATGGAAAATACGTACAAGGGTTGCAACGAGAATGGCCGGACCTCGAATAAGTTATGGCCCATTAGAGCGTTATACATCCGTGAACTTGTCGGGACATAGAGATGACTCACCGACCCTCCTTTTTACCCCCACATACAGGAACGAGGAATTTTTCGAGGCCACTTTCAGGACTTGTGCATACCGGAAGTCATCGTTCTCACCTTTACTCTGAGGTAAGCCCATGCAAAGATTATTTTTAAAAAGCACATTGCCGCTCAAAATATTGATTCCCCTCAACTTCACTTTCGTAGTCTTGAAGTAGCCTTCGTGCTTTATTCGTTGACTATTTTTGGTATCAATTTCATTCGTGTGTTCTAACTGTTGTCTCAAAGTATCAGTTCGCCTGTAAATCCTAACCGTTATTATTTTTAATGAAAATTACAAAATAGAATTAACATTCACTTTTAGTTCGATTTTATGAATTGTCAAATTTAACATTCATTTGTTATTCTTTATTCTGTTTTATAAAATGAATTAAAAATTATTGTTTATTCGATTTTACGGAAGAGTTCCCAGTCGATATATATTTGTAAACAAAAAAGTAACAAAACGAAAAAAAAGCAAAAGTAAACAAAACATAGACAAAACGAACTTGGATGAAATCAGAAGAATAGTTTTGAAGGCCCATTGATATTAATAATAATAATAATAATAATCCCACGATAAGCCATTTTTTGTCCACCCCCACTTGAATGTGCATCCTCACTTAAACATCATTCGAATCGACGATTCGAACGACTCTTTCTCATATCGTCGAAACAGTTCTGAAAATGGATCAAGTGTGATCCTGCTGATGAGTCCATCATTCACATACGTACTCTGCGACTTGCTCGTGTTTGTCCGCTTTTTTTTTACTTGAGCCCCTACTTTTTCCTGTCTTTAATCGTGGCGAAGCTTATTGGCCACCTGCATATCTTGGTCCCCTCATCACCCTCGTTATTCCAGATCCACCGTGATGATGTAACGCGAAATTGTTCGATTATTGAATTGAACGTATTATCAAGGGTAACCTCGCCCTACGTGGCCCTCTGTGCTCGCACCCCTATCGCGATCATTACGAATCGTACGTGCTCGAACAAAGGATCACGTTGAATGTGAGCGAGGTAAACGAGGTGCTAAAACTAGAGGGTGATAAAGACAGAGAGAGGGAGAGAGAAAGTGGAAGAGAGAGAAAGAGAGAGAGCGAGAGAGAGAGAGAGCGGGAAATAGGAAGGGTGTGGGATAGAGAGATTTTCATTGAAATCCCTTGCGGTAGTAGCTCTTATCAGGGCTAGACTTAACGAGATGATACTGTGAGTCGAATACTCCGTACACATATGCATATTCCGTATACGTATATCGATTTAGTCATACGACTAATTATCCTTTATCTCAGCTGTGTCAATTTGTTTAAGGGGTTATTACAACGTACTGTACGCCAAGGCGTGACACAATGCACTATTAGAGCTATATTCATACGTATACCAAAACCGGACTGTAAAATGGGCAACTTGAATACTTAAGGCCTTTACCTAACACCAGCAGACATTAGGACGAACGGAACCTACAGCAAACTGGGTTTTGAGGTCGTATCAAGTTTTCAAGGAAGTGGAAATAACCAATGAGGAACAATTAGCAAAGTACAGACTTTTGTTTTTTTTATTTCCTATCGATATGCTCGTGTTTGGGTTTGTTTGGGTTTCTCGAGCAACGATGCCTGACCTGGTGCTTTATCGTTCTCGACAGCGAACTCAAACAAATCGCCGAGCGCAACAAAAAAAAAAAAAAGTACCAACGTAACGAAACAAAAAAATTCGAATATTGCACTTACGTAGACTGCGACATTTGAAACATCAGATTAAATTTTTTTTTTTTCAAAACAAACCCCAAAAAATATTGAATATCGAATTTAGGTAGCCTGCGAAATTTAAAGTCAGCTTATCTTTTTTTTACCAAACAAAAGATAGAATATCAAGGTTACGCAGCCTGCCAAATTTGAAAAGTCTCGTTATCTATTTTAAAAAACTTCGTTTACACAAATGTACATAAATGCCAAACGTGACAACCCAAACAAACGTAAACAAACTGATAATTGACATTCCCGATGAGCAGAATAATTCAAATCGGCCTGAAGACGAAAACGTAACTAAATAATGTACACGTGAATACGAGTCGTACTCAAACTCGCTGGAGTTGCGCAAGGAAGAACCCAGTCCTAGGAAGTTTGAGGCTGAACGAAGGAACTGTAAACAATGGTTTATTGGACCTGCCTGATATCAAAGGAAGGAGTTTGAGCAGGCAACGCTGCAAACCCTTCCACTGTTTGTGACGTGCATTATTCGATATACACGTTTACATTGCGAAATCGTTCGTTCCACTTTCTAAACGATTCGTGATAGCGAACGAAGTCGTGTGAGCCACAAAGCTTCTCGTATCCATTGGCGGTTGTTCGAACTCGATGAAAATCGTATTACTTCTGCTTTCCGATTGTTTTCAAAGGAAAATACGATACTCAAATTTTACAGTTGATTGGAACCCGCTTAATAGACGAGAAGCGAGAGAGCAACGCGCCTTTTCGTTCGTGGTAGCTTTTATTTCGTTCACCGTACACGTGGATTTTCACCAAGCGAGAATACTATCGCAATCATTTAATTCGATGCAAATCAAGTTTTTCTTTAATTGAGCTTTGTTTGTTTGTTTTTTTTTATGGGAAAACGAGAACTTCAACGATAATTGGGATAAGTTGAATTTCATTTAGAGAAACCGTTTGCCCACGAGCTGGAATACGTTCCAGTTATTGGATACGGATGGTTGTCCGTTTTTACGTTCGTTTCTTAGTGGATTTTGTACAATGTGGACCTTGTCGAATTTCGGTTCAGTGTTTGTAACTAACGGTTCATTTTTTGCAGCGTTTACAGCATTGTTTGTAATTAATGAATCGGGTGCTTATGGTTTTGTAGCTAGCTGATGTTGTTCTCCAAAGCCGGAAAGGAAAAAATCGACTTTTCGTCAGTGTCAAATTTTCCGTGTCATCGGCTGATATCAGACGGTGAAGTGGCGTGATCATTGGATTTCGCTGCACTTAGAACGAGAAAGAGGACAAGTCTGCGAAATCAATACCAGACGACGCGATTAGCCCGTTTTACCGTTTCGCGTTTGTTTGGGTTTGATTTTTTCTACTCTCAAAGTCTTTCGAGAGTTCGTTTTGGTTTGATTTTGTCTACTCTCAACGTCTTTCGAGAGTTTGTTTGGGTTTGATTTTTTTTACTCTCAAAGTCTTTTGCGAGTTTGCTTGGGTTTGTTTTTTCTACCGAGCCCAATGAGATGCGACCGATCAAGCTCCATGATTTAAGCTACTACGATTTCACTTCCTTTCTGGTTTGGGTTTGTTTGGTTGAACGCGTTCGTACGAACTTCGGAGTATCAAAATTTCCGTAGCAGCCTTCGCAGGTTTCTCAGTTTTGAGATGAAACTCGATCGCGGCGTTCCGAGCCATCGCGGATTTCGAGTGCGAGTTCGATGGGGACTTGGCAAGCTCTTCGAGTTCAGAGGAAAGCCCGATAGCTGGCTCAGCCTCACCATCCCCAATCACCCGTGGGGTACCTCAATTTTATTTTTTCTTCTTTCCTTTTTTGTTACCTTCCGGATGAACCTGGCGTATCCAATTTTGGGGAAATATGTCACACGATCCGATGCGAGAACATGGCTGAGAGGCCCTACAGCGAGAATTATTCGATAAGTAGGACAGTGCGGTATATAGGCTCTGTGGAACGAAAAAGGTTGATCAATATGTAATAGGACTCTTTGTGTATACCGGTAGTGTTGATTCGTTAGGATTTCTTGATGGCACTTTGCGCAATCCCAATAGGCGGGGGTGAGAGGGAAGATGAGCTAACTAGTAGGTAACTAGCTTTTGCTATCGAGAATGCGATATTGCAGGTTTGGTAATGGTCATCCCGGCTTGTAGTGAAACAGGACGCCGTTCACTTCCTCATACAAACTGATGCTGTCGAGGACCTCTGTACAGTCTCTTCAGGCACCAATCGTACGCGCCATCATCTCGATTGTTTTGGTTTATTTCGGTTTGTTTGAATTTGTTTTGGTTATGGACCTCTGTACAGGTACATATACAGGCACTAATAGTACGATAAATCAGCTCGAAAGTTTGGGTTTATTTCGGTTTGTTTGGGTTGTGGACCTCTGTACAGTCTCTTCAGGCACCAATAGTACGATCCATCATCTCGATTGTTGATGACAATTGATGATGACTGTCGAAACAGATCTTGGTTGATCTTCTGATTCCTTGATTGGTTCATTTGGGCCCAGAATTAATTAATGATTTCCTGATGCCGAAAAGGCATTAGGAATTCAATGCTTCGTCCTTCATTACTCCGGGAAACGCTTGAGTCTATTGATGGTCCCGTGTTAAGAGCATTTGTCGAACGCAATTCATTGCGATATATAAAATGAGAAAAATTGACGGTTCATTGGCTCGGACTATGGATTGACTCGAGTTTCCATGCAGGTCATCCATGAAAATTTATAGGCTTTGACTGACGCAACGTGCATTATTGTCGTCGCTCGATGACACGAGTTGTCCAACGAAAAAAAAAAAACATACTGAAAAATATTTTATGATCTCTGCAGCAATTGTAGATCGAGAAGTCAGAGCCGAGCGTTTGATCAAGCATAGGGGGGCGAACGTGGCACAGAGAGGGTTTATATTTTTCATCGTGTATCCCATTCTACCGTTGGCAAATAATTTATTGATTTTTTTTCGCAGCTTCGATGTTACACGATCATTTTGAAAATAAAATGTTATTTTCTTTCGTGTGATAGTTACACGAGGGCATGTTTTTGACGAGATCGGGGTGGATACTTTAAAAAAAACGTGTCTCTTTATTTATCGTTAGCCAAAGTTAGGTCGTGTTCCTTTCCTGAGACTCAGGGAGGTTAAGGAATTTTAATTAAATTGTCAAATTAGATAACTTCGTACATCAACCTCAAAATCGGCAAATTAAAAATTGCTTGATTTGAAATATCCTAATTCAAAGTAATAACTAACTTAACCCAAACAAACTCAATACAAAAAAAATAAATTCACTTTGAATAACGAAACTCGAAATAATCTAACCAAAAATCATAATTCATTCAACCAAACTTAAGAACAAACAAAAAATATTTTTACTTTGGAAAACAATACCCAAAAAACTCTGAATCAGCCGATCCAAACAAACCCAAAAAAACTCCTATCAGCCAACCCAAATAAACCCAAAAAAAAACTCAAGATCAGCCAACCTAAACACATCCAAAAACTCAAAATCAGCTAACCCAAACAAACAGACTCTTCATTTGTCGAAATAAGGCGCTTCTAGTTTGCCATCGCTTTCCCCCCAATGATGACTCAACCAAACTTGTAACCATTCTCGTCCGGTTGTTTTCTCAGCTCAAAGAAGCGGAGAAACAACAGACGTAATTCTCGATATTCCGGTTGATGCGAATTGGTTGTTTCAGTTGGGACGGAAGAGCTCGTGTACGACCACAAATCCACGAGCATTTACATTCCCGGCGATGTTCCCCTGAAAGCCTCTGGGGATCTACAGCAAGACCCGATAGTTAAGTATGAGAATAGTTTATACCTTCCTCGTGGTGGCCACTGATTCGAAATTATTCAATAATCTGACTCGAGACTCGCTGGGAATAGTCGAGGGGAATCGGTAACTAGCCAGTACTACGTGCACTTTATTTGCTTCCCGTATACAATGTTGAATGTTTTCGTGTCATTGAAATTCTCAATTCATCCCGTTACACAATATTCTCCCCCCCCCCATCCCTTCTCATCGCTCGACTGGGATTTCTATTAATACGAATTGATAGAATCGTTCCTCATTCCAGTTTCCATCCTTCCTTTATTTTCGTTTTGTTGATACGACTGGGAACTGGCACAGTGTTTCATGCTCATTGCCAATCCAGGGTTGATCCTTGATTGGCCACTGTCTTTTCGTAAACCGTGACTTATTCCGGGCAGTCAAATTATACAAATTGCCATAGCCTCGTTTTTCCTCGAGTCTTTACATCCACGGTTGGTGAACGCCCGATTTTTCTCTCCGGCAACGACCCTCGCGAGGACTATGTCGTGTGGCTACGGGCAACCGTATTATCGCGAGGAATACGTGCACAAATATGCCCCTTTACATCTCTCTCTCTCTCTCTCTTCCTCTCTTTCTACGTTTCCTACCCCCCTATACTTAGCTAGGCTTACGTGATCGATTTTTGTACGGTGGCCTGAATAATCGACCCGCCGTTTATTATTAAACCCGGATTATACCTGTATTCGTTCTTCAAAGCGATTGTACCAAGCCGAGGATCGCTTGATGAACGAGAATTTGGAGGTAAGAGCAGAGCGGACGAGAACGAAGTTTGCAATTATGCAACTTTTGTGTGCGTTTTCTTCTACCAGTGAAATATTCCGAAGTGGGGAACCCATACAAACCCAAACCAGAATACCTGAATGGGTGACCGCTTAGCTCGGTATGGACTTGCTAGCCTAATATAAACCCAAACAAACCCGAACATATCCTAATGAACACAAACAAACCCAAACCAACCCAAACAAACCTAAGCAAACCCCAACCAAGCAGAACAAACCCAAACAATCTCAACATCTCGCTGAATGAAAATAAATGTTCATGCAAAAACAAACCAACCCGAACGTACTCAAATGAACATAAACAAACCCATACAAACTTAAACATAGCCTAAGCAACCCAACAAACTCAACATCGCGCTCAATAAGCATAAATATTCATGGACGAACAATTACGTGCGCCAACCTAACGTTACTTTGTATCATTTTATATAAACAAAAAAGAAACAATAAAAAATCACTTAGCCTGATTCCAGCAAGAGCCCCACTTTCGAATATTTACACTTTTTTCTTTCTTTCTTTTCGTGATACGAATTAAATGGAAAAGAACATCGAAGCTAGGTGGTACAAATCGTTTTTTTTTTAATTTTAAAAGTTGCATCGCTCTGAGAAAAGGGATGACTAAATGGCGAAGCCCAGAACAAAGGGATGAAAAAAATAAGTGGAGGACGAAAGAAAGAAGACCAGTTGACTTTTCCGCAAAGTTGTCTTCGAGCTCTGAACCGAGAAAGGATTACTTTTAATTGGTTTGTTAATAGAGTCAATGAAGAGACTTCGGTATATTACTGGCTGTTCCGCTGGTTCGTCTCGTACGTACCCAATGTACCTTCCATTACCTGTCGAAGTCTCCCAAGATGAGGCTACGTAGCCACGTCGAGTGCGAGAATTATGGACACTGGAATTCTCCCCTGGGGACGATCTGGTTTGCTGAAAGGCCAAAAGGGCAGAGGAATGATGTTGGAATTTCCCACAAAATCTGCCCGCCATCATTTTTCATACTCTTTTTATATGAAGTCGAAAAGCTAATACTGATAACACTTTGAGAATGCTCCAATTGAGACCATACCTTGTCGAAGGGACAAAAGGGTGAAGGGATCCTCGAGTTCGAATTTCAACAGTGATCACGACGTTTCTTCAAAACTTATTTTTCTTACTTTTTTTTCTAATCTTTAATCTCTATCGGAAACGAAACAGTTGCAAATCACGACTACAAGGGCGAAGGGGTATTAGCCGTAGAATTCGTATAAAAAATATGCCGAATTCTTTTTCTATATTTTTTCTAATCGTCGAATCGATAAATATGGACACTTTGGAAACTCCAGCTGGCGATGAGCAGTTGTAGGTCGCAGCCAAAAGAGTTAACCCCCTATAACTTCATTTATTCAATTATTTTCCAAAAAAAAAAGAAAAACAAACCCAAACAAATTTACAAAAAAGAGCAAAATAATGAAAATAAATGTTATTGATAACGTCAAATATCAAATATTAAAAAACACTTACCTGTCCATGTTATTCACAATAAAGCCTCAAAACACGAAAAAACTATTGTTAACTCATTTTCAATTCGGAGCACACGCGAACTTGTTCAAACCACTGACGAATTTGTGAAAAACGTCAATTTGTGACAGGTAACGCCATCTAGTGATAAGTTTTAGTACCTATTCGTTACTTCTGTTTGTAGACTACGGTATACAGTGCAATATAATGTCAAAAAATGAATCGTATGAATTTAGTGGTACGTTGAGGGGTATGTTGCTTACAGTCTACATCATGATATAGAGGGTTAAGACTCGATCAGGATAGATTTTGAACAAGACACTTTCATATGTATTTTTTTATTTTTCGGAATTTTCGTTTTGGAATTCTTCTTCTCTCGTACGTTCATTTTTCGTCATTTTTCATATTTTCGAACGATTCTATTTTTTTCGTTTTTTCCTCGTTAATATTCAGCTTTTCAGTCAGTAGAAGACTCTCCCGAAGCTAGAAGCTAGCAAAAAAAAATATATCTCAGAGAAACTTTGACCTATCGAGCAAAAAATGGTCATTTTTTTCGGTAACAATATTTTTTTTCTTCTTTGGCTCCCGGTCGAAAAAAATGCAAAAGTGTTGCTAAACTTTTTGCCGAAAGTACGTGGTGCATGGGGTGCGGCGAAAAACTGCAAGTGGAGGAAGACCGAGCAGGGAAGAAAAAAGAATGAAAGACAGCGAGACCAAGAGAGAGGGAGAGAGAGACAGAGGGCGAGAGAGAGGGGGGGAGGGAGAGCGAGTGCTCGGAAATTCTCGTTCGGAAATATACGCGTAATTATCTCCAGTGTTGGAGGGGTTTTTCCACCGTTATACCCCACCAACCCCCATCGTTATCAGTTAATTATCGATAATTCCCAGTACCAGGGGGACGTCCGGCGAGCTCCGACGAGCATGAGAGAGCGAGGGAGAGCGAGAGAGTGAGGGAGAAATTCGGAACAGAGGAGAACCGTATAGATAGACCGTGCGGATTCATGTACAGATGCATCCCCATCTATATACGTGTAGTTAATGAACCGCCTGCGAAACGTTCGCAGTGTGCATCCGTTCCGGAAAATGCGTCGTCGTTTTCCACCTCTTTCCATATTCCAACTTTGCATACAGCTTGGGTCTACGAGTCAGAAGGACCTTTCAAATGTGTTGAATCGATACAATTCCGAGTCCCTCCTCGAATCACTCCCGATCATCGACAAGTATAAGGGCGCGATTCTCTTCGTTTTCACCATATTGGACTGCCAAGAATTACGTCCTTTTCTCACCCCAGTCAACACGAAAATATCGGTATGGAGAATTTTACACGTAATGGCGTGTTATCGTATATAGGAGTCACCATATTACACGGATTTTTCATCATCCCTGTGTCCGAGAGAGACAAAGAGGTGGAACAAAATGGTGGAGGAGGGAGGGGGGGGGGCGACAACGAGAAAACGCTTGTTCCCGACGAACAGTACAATTATTATCGCTTGCATTTTCAAAGGGACGGGAAACGCTTATGGGGTGTACGTAAATGTGGGTGAGGATTGAGGGAGGGGGAGGAGGTCTCAGGGATTACGATTTATGGAGAGTATAAAAAAATAGTTGTTGTATAAAAAAAACATATATACGTGAGAGTTATAAAGATGGGTGTAAAAATATGAAAGGGCTTGTTTGGGCTAATTGAATTTTGCAAAGGTACGAAAAATTGCAACGATCGGGGGATCACTGATGAAAGAAGGCGTTTATGGAACAATTTAATGGCACCTGGACTAGAGATCAGCTCTGGTACCTAATCCTCTCAAAGAGAACTGATGACTGGTAAAAACATCGAGTTTGAAATTTTTTATTTTTACAATTTATTTCGAGAGCGTTCCAACGAAGAAATGTTTCTAGGTTATGCGTTTTGGAAGTATAGTTGGCAAAGGATACGTCGAAGAGATTTTCTCAGAACAGCTGCTATCAACGATTTTATTTAGAGAAAATTGTTTTTTTTCTTTAATGTTGTATTTTTGACACGTCGGATATCGTTTTCGGGAAAAAAGTTATTTTTGACGGTTGTGCATGTTCGAAGAGAAAAATTGATTTCGGTGAGCTAAAAACAATTTCCATCTCCGAGAATGCACCGTTTTAGGAAGAGTCGAGAATTTTTCGATTCTGTTAGCTGCTTCGAGGGTAAACATTACGTGTAATATTTACTTTTTTTTCGATTCGACGAAAAAAGATGATTTTCCGAAAAAAAATCGTATAAATATTCACAGTAGAGAGGATAAACTCCTGGAAAAAGATTTTTTCCTGAAAAAAATCACGATCAACGATTTTATTTATCGAAACTAATTTTTTTTTCAATGTCCTACTTTTTGTACATCAAATATAGGATTCCGGAAAACGTTATATTTATCTTCGAGGATGCAATGTTCTATGAAAAATCGGGAATCTTTCGGTTTCGTTGTGTGCTCCGAGGATAAACATTGCTCACAAAATAAATCTAACTCTTTCTTCCGTTTGATGAAAAAAATCATTCAGCGACCAAAATTCGTAAACATATTTGAAGGTACTAGATACTAGATAAAATACTGAATAATACTAAGGTACTAGATACAATTTTCGTTCCGTAAAATATGGATCGTTAAAAAACAATTGCTTAAGGTCACCGATTTTCCGGGATCCAGATTGGTAGTTTGATCCAATGATTTTCCTCATTTTATCATCGATTCGGCGCAGCTGTAGCCAGTACATGAAAAATGAATAGCGGTAAGCTGGACATGATGTGAAAATTAAAATTCCTCGTTCGTTTCCTAATCTTTTTATGAATGAACAAGAGGACAACCTAGCGAGTTTTCCGTCCGATTTTCCCAGTGGAAACGCGTGTAGACATTGCGATGTACAAGCGTGTATACCGTGTATACCGGAAATGGGCAATTGGCAATATGGAAATAAAAGATGAGGATTTCCCGAGTTATCGGGTGAGACGAAGAGGGGAAAAAGGGAGTTGTCTGGCCTGGAGGGCAGCAGTGAAAAAAAAGGAGAAAAATCGGTCCCTCGTTTGTTCCAGGAGGGCTGGGTGGTCGTAAATGGGACGGCGAAAGGATGAGGAGGAAGCGGGGTGGGGAGGAGTATCGAAAACACAAATCAGTGGATCCCGTTTTATTGTCATCTGGCCAAAGCTCTTCGTTTGTTTCGCGAATACCTCACCCAACATTCGGCTTGATTGTTTTTTTTGTTCTGAGTTTATTTTTTTGTTTCTCCTCTTTTGGGTTTAATCGAACGTCAAATGCGCGTGTCCGTATTGAAAATGAAGAAAAATTGCGCGTTTCAATAACGAGTTTCGTCACAATATGGTATGGTTTAAAAGATGTTTGTTTGAAAAATATTTTTTTGTTTTTTTTTTTATCTTTACAAAGGGATTTTGAACGTAAAATTGATTGGGGAAATATTGTTTGGTCATAGGGATTTTGACATTTCTTGGAATCGGAGTTATTTTCGGGGACAATACGTCAAATTCTTTACTCGAAACAAAGATTCCTAATAATTTTAGATCCAGTTGATGGAAAAACATGGCTGTTTTATCGACCTTCTTCGTACCAACAAAAAATTATTTTCAGGAAAAAACCATATATATTATTTCCCAGAAGCTTTTTCTTGTCTGTACGTCATAACTTCCTTCATACTTTATCAATATACATAAATGAGGCATCATTTTGAAGCTTTTCTTGACTGCTACACCGGAAAAATATACAAATTACTTAGATTTCAGTTGTTTTTCGAAAATGTACGATTGAAAATCAATGATTTTTTAAATCCCGCCCTCAACGTATCAATCCTCCACCGTGAACATCAAGATATATAGAAATGGAATTGATTTCGATTTCATGCATCTACTATCACATTCCGCATTCAATTTCGACTCTAAATATTGATTAAAGGAATTTGACCTGCTATGCTGATCGATTTATGAAATTAATTATTTCATTTTACTGCCTCACTCGCAGTCATTTGTTTTTGCTTCGTCCGACTTCATTTGTTTGTACCTACGGCCTACTTGATTCGTCTCATTTATGTATATTCATAAAGTATGAAGGAAGTTATGACGTACCGACAAATAAAAGCTTTTGAGAAATAATATATATATGATGGGATTTCAGGAGGATGTACCGTGAATGTACGAATACTTCGCACGGGTCACCTAGTAAAAATTTATTTCAATAGCCGAACTAAATTCTTTATTCGAAAAAAAAAGCGAGCTTTTTTTGACAAAAATTTGACCAATCTCGTATCTACGTGGATACAACGCGTCCTTGTAAACTATCAAAAGAACGTCGAGTCAACCAGTGAAAAGTTAGAGCTCTCCAAACGCCATTTTCCTAAAAAAATTACCAAACAAAAAAACAGAATTGCAGAAACTCTGCAAAAAAAGAACGTTTGAAATTCTTCGCTCTTCTGGACCCAAACAAAACCAAACAAACTCATCCTTAAGGTGAAACATGACTATCGATTTTTCTGAGCAGATGGAATAGAAAAAAAAAAGAAAAAAGATATTCGACTTTCAGACTCGCGCCGGTGTTGAATGTCCTCATGAATTTAAAAAATCTCCGATAACATGGTCGGAAGGGCTGGGGGGTGATATGTTTCGCCACACGGGGATACGTACGTGTAGGAATCGTCTGTACCAATTAAAATGTTTTGCCTGAACGACTAATGCGTTAGCCTCGAGCGAGCAGGTCGTTTGGCGATGTGACCTCTTCTAACTCATTGTCAGCGCGAGGATACGGCAATCTCCGCAACGAGATCGTACTCTCGATGGTGATTATTACGCATGACCAGAGATCGTTCGGTCAGAGTTACCCGCGATGGCGAGCTACGTGACAAAAAAATGATCAATAAAAACGAAACGAAAAAGGAAAACAAAGAAGAACCGAATAACGTGGAAACTTGACGATCGTGAATATTACTGCTCCGGCTGAAACGCGAGTTTGTTAATTGCGTTAGTTGAGTCTCCGTGCAACAACCCGCGTTTCACGTTGAACAACAGATAGACTCGAACAAACCCAAACAAACTCAATCAAACCCAAACAAACGCAACCAAACCCGAATAAAGTCAACTAAACCCAAACAAACTCAACTAAACCCGAATAAAGTCAAACAAACCCAAACAAACGCAACCAGACCCGAATAAAGTCAACTAAACCCAAACACACCTAAACAAGCGCATCTAAACCCGAATAAAGTCCAACAAACCCAACTAAACTCGAACAAAACCAAACAAATCCAAAGAAGCTCAACTAAACCCAAATAAACCCAAACAAACCAAATCTGAGTTATTTATGATTTATTTACGGTTTTTAATGACCGATAAAAAATACACGAATTCCTCGTTCGGGTATTTTTAAAAACGGTTAAAAATTTTTTTTAAAACCTAAACCAATCCAAACAATTTGGAATCGTGATTCCCGTTTTGAAAAAGGCAGTTTTGAAAAAAAACGATATTAAAATTTGACTGGCATTTATATGATTGCAATCAAAGGTTTATTTTCAAACTGCTATGCCTTCCGTGTGCATCGGAGCTTTCTATCCAATTCGAGTAGCTCCAAGCGATGAACGAACATTTGCAGTGGCCTACCATCCGCAGCTCTTACCATCGTAGTGTCATCGTCAAATTGCCGGATTTATTAGAGCATACCCCGATGTCTTTCATGAAAGGCATTTCAGCTTTTCAATGATGAAAATCAATCGCCCCCGGCCCTTTTGTCAATAATCGAAATCCAGGCTTTATTCCTACCAGCTACATTACATTTACATCTGCACATTAACGATATTACTATCTTTGGATGGTGGATCGAACAAAGTGCGCTTTCAGCAGATCCTTTCTACCTCGCGCTAATTCGGCCAGGATTGATAATCTTCCAATTTGGTCCACGTATCCTAATGGAAGACGATTATTCATCAAGAAAATATTATGAGGAACATCTGGACGTTCGACATAACCTGAAAAACTAGCTTCAAGGGTTAGTTTAAGTTTGTATCGCGATGCAGTTGCAGAAGTTCTTCGTGTTGACCCACCGTTGAATTTCATCAGATTAGCCGTTTTGATAATTCAGAAACTATCAACTATCGATTCGATGAGAATTTGAACTCTTAAAGACTCCTCATTGCGTAATTTCCAAGAAAATCAACGATCCGTAATCAATTACACAATGTTTGTTCCAAAAATAAAATGACTTTTCTGGCTCGCCACTTCTTGATTCCCAAACAGCGAAATTACTCTCTGGCCTAGTATCCGTCTAACATCGTAAACGAGTTATATCCGTTGTTCCCCTTCCGACGTAACACGTTGAGCGGCCATGAGATGCAGCGTTCCCGATTAAGCTGAGTCTCAATCCGCTACCTGATCTTGCCAAGGACGAAGAGATATACAGGATCAACAAATGAGGCAAAGGGTAGGGTAGAGGGAGTACATAATCAACCGTTTCTCATGTTGGTTGATGAGGATTTTGTGGTGAAGCAATGGAATAGTCAGGGGATGGTCGGTGGAATGACAGGGCTAGAGAGTAGGATCCGTGCGAGCCAACCCAACTTGTGGAACTCCTGAGGCTTCCTTCTACCAACCCTTTGTACCGGTATGACGCCATTGGGTCTATACACATTGGATATCCCTGTACGTGTGTTTTCTCGCATAGTTGGCTCTGATAGACCGGCTTTCCGTTGGTACACAACGGCGTAAAGGTGTGACCTACCAAGGACGCTCATCTCCGAGGTGGCATACGAGCTGAATTGGTCGCGAGGGACACCAACACGGATTGTTGCGCTTTAGCTTTCGAAATTAACAGGACTAAGAGTATGTCTCACTTCGCCTATCCGCGGAACCCCCCCCCGCCCCCCGTCCGGATGGCAAACCACTTGCCAGCTATACCGGCGCATGTATCAACGGAGAAACGAGGGTGTACCCTGACCGATAAGGCTACGCAAGATCAAGCCGGTCTCACGGAGAGTTACGAAGTCTCCGGTAGCCTCTCCCCTCCCCCATCGCCGGTTCTCCAATCCGGTAATCGTCCAGCCCTGTCCAGCTTGAAACAACGGAATACCGTTGGTACACATACGGTGCGCCAACCGTTGCGGACTAGCCACGTCAACGGGGATGGATGAAAGGGTCTCCGCTGAATCGGATTGCGGTCGCGAAAGTCTCCGCTTCAATCCCTCACTTCACTACTCGTTTTTCCATTTTGTTTTTTTTCAAGGTCTCTTTCCATCCTCGAGGACTGCCGGAATGTCCTTTCGAAAACTCAGGGCAGGAAAATCCTAATTGATAATAGGTTATTTTTTCACCGGAAAAACCTAATTGATAATAGATTCTTTTTTCTACCGGAAAAACCTAATTGATCTCAAGTTCTTTTCTTTTTTGCCGGATAAACCTAACTGATAAAGTGTTCTGAGTCGTTCCAGGATTATCAGACACAGGATTAGATCTTGTTTTTATTTGGATTCACCTGATTGCAGGAAAGAATATTTTTGGCACTTCCTGACATTCACCACTTCACCACTCGTTTTTCCATTTTTTTTTTCAGGTCGCTTCCCATCCTCGAGGATTGCCGGAATGTCTTTTCGAAGATTCAGGGCAGGAAAATCCTAATTGATAATAGGTTCTTTTTTTCACCGGAAAAACCTAATTGATAATAGATTCTTTTTTCTACCGGAAAAACCTAATTGATAATAGGTTCTTTTTTTCGCCGGATAAACCTAATTGATAAACCGTTATGAGTCGTTTCAGAATGATCAGAGACAGGACTAGATCTTGCCTTTATTTGGATTCAATTTGATTGAGGGAAAGGATATTTTTGGCACTTCCTGAAATTTGATTTGGTTACGTCGTTTCTGATAAATACGGAACTGTTATTTCTGGTTTTACGCTGTACATGCACGAGGTGATCGATGCTCGTGCACCTCGGTGGGATTAGGTACTCGATCGAATGTAATTACATTTCGAACGTTTCTTAATCGATAAATTCGCTGGACGAAAATGAATGGAATCACTTAACCGATCTTCATCACGTTGGGTTTAAATGATCTCTGTTTAATTAATTGATACGTGTGACATGTTGAAAGTGTGACGATCGAGCCTTTTCAGAGGCAACCGTATTTTACACCTACCTATTCGAGGAGTTGGAATGAAAATTGAGGGCTTTGCAGGAATAGTGTGATCAATTCGTATTCAGGGGATACAAAACCATCTATATGGACTGTTGAAAAAATATTGATAATCCGATTTGTTTTTTTATTTCCGAATAAACAGATGTGGTTTCGCTGTATCGTTCGTCATTCTTTGTCTGCTTCGATTTGAAAGCTCGCTTTCGGTTCATACGTTTCGTCGACGAATCCTCGTTGAAATACTCCTGGATTTATCGTTATCGAATTATTTATCATTTTTTTATCGCTCAAGTCCGACCATCTATTTTTGGAAATTATTATTAATAATTGCTTTAAATAGTTTAAATATTGCTTTCCACGGACGCTGGTGGCTGGGCGGTCGGAGTGCGCCTCGGGCGATCACCGAAGTTAAGCAGCATCGAGAGAGGCTGAGCGGGAGGCCGTTTTATCTGAGACTTTGATGTAGATACTTCAATACGAAGTGTGTACACCAAAGAATCAGGCAAATACAGGGCTGTCTATACCGGCACGGGTTTTTCACAGTTTCCCCGTGTCCTCGGTGTATGCGGTATAGTGTAGCGTAAGTCGGCTGTGGACGCACTATAGGTAGGTTAGCTTAGCGAAGTGCGGATAGGGAATGACAGGAAAAAGATGAACCAATGGAAGGTTACGGGGAGGCATGGAGAATTTGGAACTCGAGGAGAAAAAAGAGAGGAGATATGTAAAAACCCGCAAGGGTGTACATGGAATAAAGGAACCCCCTACTTTAAATATTGCTTTAAGTATTAATAATAATTACTTGGAATAATAAATTGTTTTTATTAATTGCATTAATAAAAATTACGTTTTTGTATTTAAAATGTTGTAAATTACGTAACGTGAAAACTATGAGGTTTGAACTATTTACTCAAAGAATTAAAGAGTCGTATTTTATTATTCTGTAGTCCAGATATCCATTTTGAGAAGAAAAGAAATAGATTTTGGGAAAATCGCGAAACTTGAAAAGCGTCGTTCACCGGGCTTTTCACGGACGAATAAAATCGCGTTCGACGTTTTTCCAAAGATTTCAAGTGAGTATCAATCTCTGCAACAAAACATTTCTCAATGCCCTCCACCCTAAAAATTCAAATACCAATGTACTTCAATGCCCTATTGGAATTTCCCGATTTCTCTAGAATCTCCCCGGAAGGTTATTTGTCAATGATATTCACGTGACTCGCCACTGGAAAATATGTCGAAGCATGGCCGTTTGCAAATTGCAACTAGAAATTTGAAATTCCGAGCGAGCTCGTATACAATCTTCGCGATAGCCGTATTGATGGTACGCGTTTTCGACGAGAGTTTATGCGCAACCCCTACTTTGACTTTTGAATAGAGTTTTACTCGTAAAGCAAAGTGTCCTTGCCCCCTCCCCCCGACCCACCCCTCTCTCCCACCACCTCTTTCGTCCTTTCCCACCAACCGTCATCCGCCTCGTTTTCCCTGCCCATTTATCGGTGCAACTCTCTGTTGCCTCCTCGTACGGTCTCTTTGGTTGATGGTTCCGGCTCGTCGTGTGTCATCCGTAACGATAGGCAGTGATGCTTCCTGAGAGACGATGAACGACGAGGGTGAAGTGCCAGGGGTTGAAAGAGGGAAGGGGTGGTTCTCGAAGTATTGAAGGTTAGGAGATAGAAATGGGACTGACGTATGTAGCCGACACTCAACTAAAATGTCACTTACGCTTATTCGTACTTGAGATGAAAAGGGCGAATGGGAAGGAGGGTGGGTAAGGGAGGGGGGGGGGTTGAAAATGGCGAAGCGAGAGCGCGAGGGAGGAAGGGGGGAGGTATATTTATAAAGGTCTTCGTCTCTCCTCTATCGCCGATAACTTCCAGCCAGGCAAGGGCAGCCTGTTCAAGAGCACTCCATTCACCGGGCGAAGAGAGGCACCCGGAAATGCCGGAAACACGACCGGGTTTTGCCCTCGTGCATTACGCTCCGCTTCGTACAAATACGCACGTAGAAGACTTGATGGTTGCTACCGTGTATCGTCGTTTTATGTACCCGGACTCGCTCTTCGATTATCAAAATGTCAAATCACAAATGATTCATCTTGAATTGGGGGCTGAGTGAATGGGAAATTTTGACGAATTTATTTGGAATACTGGACGGTGAATGGAAAATTATGGAGAATTTATTTGGAATATTGCACTGTGAACTGAGTACTTTGAGAATTTATTGGAATACTGGACGTTGAATGAGAAATTTTGGAGAATTTATTTGGAATATTTGACGATAAACTGAACATTTTGGTGAATTTAGTCGGAATACTGGACGGTGAACTGGATATTTTGGAGAATTCATTGGAATACTGGACGTTGAATGAGACATTTTGGAGAATTTATTGGAATAGTGGACATTGAATAAGAAATTTTGGAGAATCTATTTGGACTATTTGACGGTGAACGGGAAATTTTGAAGCATTTATTTGTAATACTAGATGGTGGACTGGAAATATTTGAAAATTTTTTAGTAATATTGGACGGTGAACTGGAAATTTTAGACAAAATTTATTTGCAATACCGGATGTTGAATGGGAAATTTTGGAGAATTAATTTGAAATACTGCACGTTGAACTGAAAATTATGGAGAATTTATTTGGAATAAGGAGATTTGAAGTCTAGCTGAAATCCGTCGACCGGAAATCCGAGATCGTAACGTGCTCCTGTAGGGATTTATAATAGGGAAGCTCGCATAGCGAGTTAACGCGACGCGGAGTTCTACAATTTCTTATTTTGAATTTTCAAGTCAGTTTTCTTGAATTTTTCAAAGGAAAAATATTCTTTCGTAACTTTATGCGCAAATTGGCTGGGGAGCCTCGAGATGTATACCCACATCTCTATAGACATTTTTTGAGGACATCTCATATGAGAAATCAGAATTGGGTTCTCATTGAATTCTGTACCGCTCCACTATGAATTCAATTCTCTCTTTGGCAGTTCTTTCTATATTCGTATCGAAAAAGGTGATGCGTGAAAAGTGACGAGAAAAATAATTTGGGACGTTTTGATGATATTCCGTGAAAGTGCAGTTGACTAAAAACCGAACGATGGCTCGAGTCGATTTTTCGGTGATGCCGTTCAATTCGATTTTGGAAAAATAGTTTTTTTTTTAATTACTTAAGCTTTTGTTTGGGTTTGGGTTTGTTCGAACAAACCCAGACAAATCCAGAAAATCATTCATTCCCAATGTTTACAAGTCTTTTTCAAGAGATATCAAGAGTTTTCAAGAGTTATCACCTTCGAGGATTCATATTGTGTTCGTACCCTGAATGGCAATGGTGAAGGTCAATTAGAATGGAACGTAGGGCGTTTCGATATACCATCAACCACTGATAGGTATCCAATGCAACGATTTATTGGATTCCTATCAAGTGTTGATGGTACAACTTCAAAGGGCACTTGAATTACAAATGATAATTACATTGTATAATTCGAGATGTTGGATTAGATGTTGAATTGATTTTGGAGATAGAATTATCAAGTAACGCATGCTTATTGAGGGCATGACGAACACACCTCCGTCCCCTTCGAAATTTTGAAACTACTATTCTCTCAACCGGCTGAACCAATCGGTATGAAATTTGTTGTGTGCATTCAAGACGATGGCACCGAGGGCCTCCTGCTCGCCATTTTGAATGAAAACGTTTCATTCTTGAGAAATCGCGGTGTAAAACATTTCGACTATCTGTCTCGCACTCCTGGGTCACGTGGTAATTTTCGTCATGCCCTTAAAGACAGCATTTGTAAACGTTGATATATATGGGGACCAAATAGAATCCACTTGAGTATTTTTTAATCATTGGGCTTTTTAAAGGTGAGCCTTGGGTTCAAGGGATGAAGTTTCGAATGTCCTGAAAATCAGCCGTTCGTCACTTTGGGCGAATGAGAAGTCCTTGAATATTCAAGAAACGAAGGTGCCTGACGAAAAAAGGTTGTCGAGGCTCTTTCCATCGCGCATTCAGTCCCTTCGACACTTGAAAGGCGAATCGTTGGGAACGTTTTTTCCCTTTCTCGTACTTGAGCCGTCAAAAGCTTCGACGTCGCTCTTCGGTTCCCTCTTATCTCCAGGTAACTTCCGTTCTCGTTCGTTCTTTTTTTTTTGTTCATGTTTGCGTCTCTTAAGGATCCGATAAGGATTGGCTTTCGAACAAGCGAACAGCATCGAGCAAATACAAAAACTGGACGGCCAATTTGGCTGTCGGAATCTTTGAGAACTGCAGTTCCCAGCTCTTTAGTTAATCTACCTGTTTTTGTTTGGGTTTGTTTGGGTTGTCAATTTGGCTGTCCGATTCTTTCAGAACTACAGTTCCCAGTTCTTGAGTTAATCCACCTTTTTTGTTTGGGTTTGTTTGGGTTGTCAATTTGGCTGCCAGATTCTTTCACAACCTCGTAACGTTCTTCAGTTAGTCCACTTTTTTTGTTTGGGTTTGTTCGGATTGACGAGTTTACCCGTGTTTTTTTAAAATGTTACTTCGAGGAAAAATAAATCAATAAATAAGTAGGTCAAGTTTGTTTGGGTTACGTGCTTAATGCACTTGGATGGCGTTTGAGGTCTCGTTTTTTTCACATTAAATCCGTTTTTTGTTTCTTCGTATGGAACAATTTTAACCTCCGAAGGAGGTTGCTGTGTGCCGTGGCAAATAAAACATAGACCCTCGTGGCAATGCAAATAACGGGTATTGGATCAACGCAGCTGCGGAGACAATAAGCGCAGGGTACGCGCGTACGATTTACCGCGCGAGACAACTGACGCTGATAGCTTTCCACCCGTGTTCATCCGTTTCGTGCGTACGGCGAATTTTAATTTATCGCAAACAGATCCCCAGGAGATGCCCGGGAGAAACGTACGGGCGAGGAAAAAATTCGATAAATGTTCGTTACACATTGTGCGTAATTATTATTGGTGTGGACTGTCTGGTCGTATCACCGTTGAACCGTGTTCATTTTCAGAAATCGATCCCGGTTAATTCGTCCGATTATTCACGGCGATGGACGTTTGTTTGGGTTTGTATGGGTTTGGTTGGGAACGTGCTACCGTAGAATGGGGGTCATTGATCAATTTTGAACTTCAAATGGCCGTATTTTCTAAAATACAAACGTAGCGAAGATAAGAAAAAAATTGGAAAATCGGTTTTTGCTATACAATCGATACAATGAATTATACATTTTTTTAAACAAAGAATATTTCGATGAAAAATATAAATGTGAGTGATCAATGTTAAACCGTACGTGGGGTTACTTTGATCCCCCTAGTCTTTTCACA
>JAPYZJ010001415.1:0-34060 GCA_030522765.1 Ophioninae sp. B BG-2022a | reverse complement strand
AAAAAAAAAAAAAAAAAAAAAAAAAAAACAAAGAAAAAAATAAAAAAAAAAAAAAAAAACGCGAAAATTAGAAGAAAAAAAAAACGTTCGAATTAAGTTTCGAGAAAATAGGGACTTGGGAGTTTCGTTATAATAATATAATAAAAATGTGAATTTTAAACGTTCATACTTGGGAAACAACGATATTTCTTGTCGATATAACGACAATTACAATGATGATAATAACGATATTACTTTTGTGTATTTGAATGCTGCGCATTATTAAATTTCAACTCTAACTAAAAAAGATCGTTCCGGACCATTGATCGCCGTTAGGCCTTTACCTGAGCGGAATAATCCATGGTCAAAAGCAAGAGGGCTCAAACCTCTTCTTATTCATTAATTTCGCTACCAATTATAGGTGAACAATAAATACGTTTCGTATTAAATTGTTCAGTAGTGAATAGTCAAAGCATTATTATTTTTTAATACTTTCAAATTGAACGTTTGAACGTTCAATTTACAATGATCGTTCGTCGTTTGATTGTACTCGATTAAAGTGAACAACCCAATTATAACGTTACCGAACTATACTATTATAAATAAAAATCAATTATTACTATAACGAATGTAAAACATGGCAGATAATAAATACGTCTCGAGGACTCAAAACGTCAGATCCACATGTTTACATTGAACGTAGTGTCGATCTCGTTGCTGTCTTTGGTACAATGACGTACGTGATGTTTTCCAGTTTTTCCGGCTTTTCTTCCCGATCGAATGGTCCAACACGTACGAGCTTCTCATTTTTGAGGCGAAATTGCGAGGTTGTAGCGTTTTTTTTTAATTTTACCATCTGTAAACGGAAGTTCTCCCATATCCACAATCGTTGGAAAACTGCAAACGGATGCCGTTCCAACAGTGCTACCGAGTGTTTGCTCATGGTCCTGGAAAAACCGGATGGAAAAGGAAGAAAAAGTGGGATCTGAAACGATTCCGCGAGAGTAGAGAGGAAAATAGAGAAAGAGAGAGAAAGGGTGAGAAAGAGAGTGGAGAGAAGAAGAGAGAGAGAGAGAGACAGTCGAGACTTGATGAGTCCCGAGTGCATGGCATCCCACAGGAATCGAGAAACCGAGCATCCTCGAGAAAACAGTCTCGCTCTACACTCGAGTATTGCATGGTCGTGTCGTATTTAACGCCACTCTGGCCAATAATTTATTCCAGAATATTCTTACTATATATTTTATACGATTTGGAAACTCTCACCCCACTATTTTATTTTTTATCTTTCGACTAGATCGCGAAATTTATTTAAATAATCAGTGATTCGCGAAATTTATTTAAATAATCAGTGATTCGCGAAATTTATTTCAATAGACCCTAATTCTATTAGGAATGATCTTTTTCAACCCTTTACGTCATTATCCATCCATTGCTAATAAACTAAGTCACATTTTTTAATAGTTTCTTGTTTTTAAAAAATGATTACTTCCGTACAAAAACTGTGAAAATTTACACAGTGCGGCGGTCAGTTTATCGGTGAGTTTGATGATAGATAATTTTCTGAACTTTCCCACGTCAGGTGTGAACAAAACTTCCTGCTCGACCACTTCAACATCATTGGTTCGGTAAACTTCTCACCACAATGTTGCCACTCTCCAATGAGGTGTCGACACAGGATAATTCTGTGTGCATGCTCGTGGCATTCGGTGGTTTCGAGATCGACAGGTCGAATATACCTTTAGGCCGTCTGTACTGATGTCCCTGTTCCCACATTATGAGAGAATGGATTTTTTTTTAATTGACGGGTCACTTCTTGGACCAGTCTGTAGCTGAGAGGAATCATCAGTATTTTTCAAAAGCTCTTTGAAATATTTTCTCTCCGTCGAACATCTTCGGAAAATTCTTCATATTTTTGCTTAATTCTTCATAGTTTTTGTTTAAAAAATACTTCGTAGAACTTTTTAATTTATCAAATTCATCAGAATTTTGCGTTTAGAATTTTATTGGAATTTTATATTTATAAATTCTTCATATTTTTGTTTAATTCTTCACAATTTTTCGTTTAGATTATTCTCCGTAGAATTTTTCGTTTAAAAAAATACTTCGTAGAACTTTTTAATTTATAAAATTCATCGAAATTTTGCGTTTATACATTTTTTCGGAATTTTCCCGCTAGAAAATTCTTGTTATTTTTGGTCAAGAAAATTCATACAGAAAAGCTAGTGAAAATTTCCAGCCTAGAACCTCCATTCGGTTTAATATTCAGCCGATAAAATTTATTCGCGAAAAATCATTAATACTGTGGGTGTGTGTTGAAAATGTAATGGATCAATATTCATGAGGACGAACATTTTTAATTGAACAGTTAACGAACGTTTCGATACAGATAATAATAGATCCTGAAAAATAATTTATGAAAATTGCGAAATCGATTAATAGCGGAAATAAATACGAGATTCAACGAAAAAATGAGAAGTATAAGAGAATATTGATTTATCGGTATAAACATCTCGAATAAATCGAGATATCAAATTATGAGGTTATGAAAATTACGACGATTTACAATTTCGAATTCATTAAAGTTAATTTTTTGTATTTAAAAAAATATGAATTTCGCAGATCGTACGAATCTTTAATTGTAAAACTCAAAATACAAAAGACAATTCAAATAAACGAGTGTTCGAATAAATAATCGTGCTGTGAAATATTCACTCGATTTCGTCATCCGTCGAGAGACAAAATTTCGAAAAGCTCAATTTTCGTTACTTTTTGTTGATAATTTTGTAATTTAAAAATGTTCGTCGTTGTATATTTGGCTATTCGAAGTTTTGACCCTCGTCAACATTGTCAGCCGAGAAGATTCGGATGAGAAAAATTTAACGGATCTTTTTGGTCTCTCGAAGCACGAGAATCTCAAGGATTACGGACGTCCTTCAACCCTCCAAGAGTTGAGTGTGCTCTTGGAATTGCGAGAGTCTGTCGAGGAGTTCGTTTCGTGTTTCAGCCGTCTGGAAGCCTCGAACGTTTTCCTCGAGGATGGGAAACACCTGAAAGTGTTGTAATCGGTACGACTGGCTTGGGAGAGTACGGAATAACGCATTTTACATCTTCGTTCGAATGCAAGAGAACAGAAGGACTCCCGAGGCGGGGTGAAAGTCTCGGCAGGACTGACTAGACGTACCGTAATGGAAGGGGGGATAATAGTTTGCCAGACGCACGACTGCTTTGCGGAATTGAATTCCTTGGATCCCCCTTGGCTACACTTCTAACATCAACCTCCACCCTCTTATTTTCCTTCCACTTTAATACTTTTTATTAGGGCCGTGGCGGGGACGCATTTACACTATTTTCATCGTAAAAAGACAGGAAAACCTGAATAACATTCGTTGCTTCCAGGAATCATTTCTAAGGATGATACTTGATTTTAGTATAAATTATTGGGTTCTAAAGTATTTTTTATATATTTATAATAAACAAAAGAAAGATCAAAAGAGCCCTTATCATTTAAGCGAGGGCTTATATGCTTCCAGAAATAATTTCTAAGGATAATCCATGTTTTTAGTCAAAATTATTGGATTTTCAAGTATTTTTTATATATTTATAATAAACAAAAGGAAACATCAAAAGAGCCCTTATCATTTAAGCATGGTCTGACCAAACACGTGCTTTTTCTACTTTTCGCGAATTACTATTGAGGAAGAATGTTCGATAGATATAAAAAAAATTGTCAATATTTATAAAAATTTGTGAAATTGTAGTTTTCGATAGAATAATAATATATTAATTATTTTAGAACTTCTCACTGAATAGTTTAGAAGTTATAAACATATGAATTGATCGTGGTCGCTTATGGGAAAACCGCTTCCGCAGACATTACTATTTCCACAACGAATAGGACTAAAAATCGTCAAGTTCTGAAAATATAATACGATCAATATTTAGGATCTAGCGATTTACCAGGCTAAAATTGAAAAAAATAATAAAAAAATTATTTCAAAATGAATTAATCAGCAATCATTTTTAAACTCAATATATATTGAGTTTTTTCGATAATTATTGATAATAATCAGGATATTTGAATGTATTAATTTAATTTCAGAATTGGACAATTTTGTTGTTTAATTGAAAGGGATGAGTCGCTGAGAAAACCTCTGAGACTTCAATTATTATTGAAAGTGGAAAAACGAGATATCTGAATATTTATTTATTATTGAATCAGCTATGTGTAAGGCTAAACTGAAAAAATGTTGAGGTTGAGGTCCAGATCATGATGATCCAGACCTCAACCCCAGGATCCAGGCATAATGTCACACTAAGCATATCTGATCCAAAGCCGATTATTTCCACTAGTCGACTAGCAGCTATAAAGTTTTGGCGACTTTCGTAACAGTTTGCAACCTTTGGGCTTCTCAGTCGAAAACTTCCGTGATAGTTCAGAGTCCAATGTCCATAAAGTTTGACTTGTCCACTTTACGAAATCCACTTGGTGTATGATCTCTCCCCACCAGTGTTACTGACGACACAACAGCCCGACTCGACTATACCTGCTCGTTTATTTTCCACTCAATGTGAGCTTCCAACGATACATCATATTTAGCCAAGCCCCCGACGTTATTTAAACGTTTCCTGTTTCTTACTTTCTTCACACGATTCACTCTTTATGAAGACAAATTCTCGGATCTTTCAGTATAATGATTCAAGGGATGTCGACTTCCGACGACGGTTATTTAAGTTAATTTATGTAACAGGTCACTCCTGAGATCGTTTCGATCAAATAAAGCCCCATCAACCATGACACAAAATTAAAAAGAAACGAATAGTTTTACGATGTTTAAAAATTTTCAGTCTTGTCACGAAAAACAAAATCATTGAAAAAATATATATTCCACTCTGAATATTCAATTGATACTTTTAGCAAAGCTGACGAATTAATAATGACATTTAAGCAAAACTGCATGTCCAAAATTTGCATAAACTCGATATAAAATATTTGCCATTGAAGATCTTGTTTTTTTCTGAAATTATACGATATGAAATAAAGAGTAGAGGTGCTTAAAAATTTATATTTAAAATGAGGAAAAATACAATTTCCCCGGCTTCCGCCCGTACGGCTATTCCATTTAATATCGGGCCCTGATATTATGAAAAAAATATATATCCGATTTTGCAATGAATTCCGTGTTATCGTAGAATTCAGAGTGCTTCGTTTTCGTTTGATCAGGTTGCTTTTATGTAAATCCAATATTTTACTTTCCATAAGCCGTGACAAGAATCGCTTAAAGTTTACTTTCCAATACGGAAATGGGTTTAGACTTTGGAGATATCAATTCTGTACTTACCCAACCATGTCGGACTCTTTGGCGACTCGGCAGTGAACACCACGATCCATTAGGCACTTTCCACTTACAGGGTCCGGTGGCGCGAGATTAATGTACGGCGGTTCTTCGAGAAACGTTATTTTCAAATAGAACTTTTCCGGGACTCCCTGCGGCGGTGTGTGTGAATTACCCGGCCAAACAATGTCCTTTATGTCGAGGCCTTCTTTCTGCCACGATTTCCAAACGCCGATCTGAACGTAAAGAAATATTAACGTAACCAAAATATTCACTGTTTTTATTCCTCCTGTCGCTGATCGAGCCGAAAAATTGAATAAACTGCCATTTTGTTATTTTTAAAAAATCCCAAAAAGGATTGTTGGCGACTCGTAACAGTTTTTGAGACGTTGACTTTTAAAGTTTTTGAGTAACGTTCTAAAAATCTCCCACGAGAGCAAAACTAGAATCAAACTTTTTTCAAAATAACATTCTATGAATGAAATTAAGTTAATAAAATTTTCGGTGATATTCGTCGACCCAAATTTGCGAAATGATTATATATTTTTATTGCCACTATCAACAAATTAGTAACTAGGATAAGAATAATCGACGGCACGGAAAGAGAGAACAATTGAATGAATCGAAAAATTAGATTTCGAGGGTACGTAATTTTTCGACACGTGAAGCACACGTGTGTGTGTCGAATAGAGTTGCAGCAGGCTAATGCGATGAAAGAGGATAAGGTGTACAGCGCAATTGAAAAAAAAAGAAGAGAAAATGCTCAACGATGCTCGTGAATGGATAGAGATAGAGGAAGAGTTAGCTGACGTAGGTGTGCAATAAAATGCTCTATTCCGAGGTGTGTAATACCGTTTTAGATATTCAATGCATGGCCTTAATATTTTACGATACCCGAGCTCACGTTTTCCCCTTCGCGTTAGCCATAAGCCTGACAGGCAACGTTTTAAAATATTTTTTTTTATCCATTTCACTTTCGTCTCTTGCACGAACTTGGTGAGTATATGTATATTGCTTAGAGGTGCCAAGAGGATATTGCGACGAACTCGTTAACGGAAAAAACGTTAAATTCGATTTTTAGTAGACGCTTTTGAGTGAAGTAATTTCTTAACGCGATTCGACAATTTGGTGTCATCTAATTACGTGGCGTAATTTTATAGCCGAGGTGTTTCTATTGATCGGCATTGTTGTCGATAATTACAATATTTATATTCTCACCAAGTTTTTCTTTTTTAATAGATGTGAAAATACATTTCGAAGTGGGGAAAATGAAGTTGCATGTTTTAAAGATAACACTATCCTTATCTAACCTTGAAAACTATCCCACGTAATATAGAAATGACTGTTTTCTCGATCATTTTCAAAACGTCCGCCAGTGAGGAATCACAGTAGCTGATTTAAAATCAATGATTATGATTTTTCGAAAAGCAAAACGGTGGATTTTGAAGACGTTTAGAATTACACCATCAGTCCTGTAGGAATTAGTTCTTTATCACGTAGTAGCTGTAGGGACAGAGCAAATCTTACCTTTCCGTCACGTGGTTGGAACATGCTAAGCATTCCAATCATATTAGGAAGGTATTTCTAATCAAGAGTGCTTGACGCATCTGAGGATTCCTAATCGAGAGTGCTTCAGTGGATTTCACATTGTTCGGGATAATAGAGTTTCAATAGACGGTATAAGTGATTCCACAGCCACACGAGTACAAAACACGTCTCAGAAGCTCTGTTGAACACGTGACTACTAATCTCGAATACACTATGGCATCCCCGGCTGCATATTCGAATGCAGTCCATTGGAAAGTCATTATTAATATTCTTATCAAAAGTAATTTTGTTAAAGCAAATGTACGTTTTTTTTAATTTTTTTGACGTATTCAATTAATGAAAATTTGATATTCCCTGTAGGTCGAATTTGAATAAGATGAAAATGTGTTTCATTGGAGTAAAAATTATGTCTGACCACAGTCGGACTTTACTACTGCTAGTCTAGAAATTCAAGACTGCACAATAAACTTTGCGATTTGTGGCTCGTGATATTTTTCGTGTCAGCGAGGAGGAATATTTATAACCCAAACAAACCCCGTTTTCCTAATTCTGGACGTGAAAAGATTTTTCGATTACTACGAGACTCGAAAATTTCTTGTCCAGTAGTAATATCCTGAGCACAAAGAATTTATTCGTTTTCTGCGTTTATTAAAACGTGAATTTGAAGTTTCCAATTTTCCTGGATTATTGAAAAATTTTCGAGAGTCTGACTAAATCGGTTCTGATCTACTGGGCGAACGAACGAAAGCACGACTGACAACAGAAAAAATGGAAAGTCAGGTAATTGATAATAAAATTACGAATATCCGAATGATCGAAGATCGATTACAATAATATATTTTTTTGGAATACGACGAATCAATATTTAATAAAGGATCAATTGAAGTTCACTTTTATCGATTCTGATCTCGTCAGATTACTCAGAAACTAACAACGATGACATATGTTATGACGAATCAGCTGCCTCATTGTATGAAATTATAACAATTATTATTGGATCCGTTTTTTTAACAAATATGTACGTTTTAGTTATTATACTTCATACTACTACAATTATTATTACAATTTATTATTTACTTAGATATTTCATTCGAGTATTCCATATTAAGCTGCAAAAAATATGAAAAACATGTTACATAAACTCACCTCTTCCCAGACCAATTGCTTGCTCACTCCAGGCCTCAAGTTCATAATTTTTAATTCCGCAGCTTTCAAAACTCCGTCTTGAGTGAATTCAACGTTCGGCTTTCCTTGGTCACCTTCGACTGACACGTTTTTCAAATATCTGTGGAAAATTAACAACGAGCAAAAATGCGTGAAAAGATTTATTTTCAATAGCTTATCAAGCATATTAACAACGATGACTTCAGTAATGTTTAATGTCCAATCAATGCCTAATCTTGGAATAATAAAATAAAAACCACATTAAGATGAATCTAAAAAGAACATTTAGTACTTTTTAATACATTAAATAAAAGCTTGTTTTTAAGAAATATTTTTTTTATGTTTACATTATTTTCAACTGCAACAATATTTTCTTTGACTGATTTTATTGAATGAGCAGTTTGAAATGTAATAATTTTTAAAAGTTAAATCGTTAATTGTCGCTTCTCTTAGATGCATATTTACAAAATGTCAAAGTTTTGGAAAATGGAGAGGTGGGTGAAATATCGATATTTAATTTTGCATCTTACAGGAATGGAAGTTAAATAAAATCTTGTAAAATCACAATAAAATAAAGATGAAAAAATAAAAAAATCCCAGAAGGAGAAAACGCAAATAATAATATTAAAAACGATAACTATGATAATGATTGCATCGATTTATGAAATAATTACTTAAAAAATCGATCGCCCGTGTTCCATCGTGACTCGCCGATTCCCTCGCAGCTCAGTGCAGTATGCAGACTGTAGTTACGATTTTTCGGATCATTAACGAAATCCTCGACGCCGTAAGCGTAAACTTTAATCGCCGTAGCAATCTCGTTCACGAGGCTCGTGCTGCTCGTGTCAAAGTGAACACCTGGAGGAACAAAACAAACAATAGGGGATAGAAAAAAAGGGAGGAAAACCGCGAGAATAATAATGAGATGAGAGGATTCTCTTGCGCTGTTTACCAATTGGATATAATAAGAGTCTGCTCGTGGGAATGGGCTGAGCAATCGCGAAGCAAGGATTAAGCTTACTCGGTCTTTCAGAGCTTTCGCTTTACAGAAAACTTTTGTTTTTATTCAAGATAATAACGAATGCGTTCACGTGACTCGATATGAGAATAACTGTGCGCACCCCTGTAGGGTAATTAAACGCAAGCCAGGAATGTAGACGTATTTTTTAAATGAATAATTATTATATGATTTTTTTCTAATTATTGAATATAAATGTTCTGGCAAATGAAATTTGTTTTAAGTAAATAAATCGTCGAAGAGTAACTTGTAAACTTTCTGTACAGATAATAATTATTTGGAAAATTTTGAAGTAATTACGGACGAAGCTATGCGAGATCAGATCTGGTGGTATTTTAAGGATTAATTAATTAACGAGACTTTGAGATTAATCAAGAGATCGACGATACTTTTTCAGACTCAAGAACGCCTAGAATTTTTCCAAGGTCAAGTGCATCATAAAAAAAAACCTTTTCTTCAAAGTGCCAAAAAAAATACATCAGCATCCATAACGCGAAACGTTATTAATAGGCTTACCGAGCATTCCAACGGGGAATTGATTGGGTGTCTGTCGCGTTTCTATGACGCTCTGGGTGACGACCCAGACGTAATTTTCACCCGTTATCTGGTACTCCCTAGCGTCGGATAAAATTTGCGAGGCTTCTTCCCTCGTCGAGTACAATAGCATGACCCTCGACTCGCTGTTGACGAGCTCAACAAGATCGTCCTTTTTCGTAACCAGCACAGCGTTCAATATCGTGAATTTAAATGTGTCCTGCATATCTGATATTCTTTCGCGAACTGCCTGTATAAAGTCGTCGTGACCAGCTATCTGCGATGTCACAATGCTGAACTGGTGCCATTTGTATCGCTCGAGGATACTCAGCATTGCCGCTGTCTGGTGCTCCAACGAAGGTGCCAGCTGCAGCTGCAAGCTGCTCTGCGACGCTCTCTGCATATCGCCGATGATAAGTGTATCAGCGAATCGTGAATTTCCATTTCCCCACAAAAATTGGATGATGAGTTTGCAACATTTTTTTTTTATCAACCTTAAGCACTTTTTTTTTATCAACACTGATGACGAAGTGTAGAAAAAGTCAAGATATTTTCGATGAATTAAACGAACGTTATATTTAAATAAAAATTATTTAACAGTTCAACGAGAAAAAATGAATCATTTTTTTTTTTTCAAAACTTAAGCACTTTTTTTTATCAACACTGATGACGAAGTGTAGGAAAATACAAGATATTGTCGATGAATTTAACAAACGTGAATTCTACAGAACTTAAAAATCAAAATTATTTAACGGTTCGTGACGGAGGAGAAAAAAAATTGCGAGACTTTTCAGCTCACCCTCTCGAGTCCCGAATTGTCAGCGTTCCACGCGATCACAGGAATTCCAAGGTAACCAGCGAGCTGCAAAAAGTATTGTGCACTGGCTGTGCTACGACCGTATTTCTCGTAGTTCATGAGGTAGAGAATAGCCGAGACGTTGGCAGTCAGAAAATGATCGCACAATGAATGAAGTATGTCTGCAACAGGGAAACATAAAAAAATGATAATTCATTGAGGGCACTTGGGTGATACTGCAGTAACGATAAGATCGACGATTGGTCTTATTTGTCACCACCGAAAAGAAACAAAAATACCAAATCTCTATAATTTATTCAATTTAATCGAATGTATAATTTTCTTGGAGTGATTATTAAATAAATTTTTGAAGATTCGTTCAATTCGTCAATCTGCGAAATTACTGACTACTAAACGGATTGGTAATTGAGATCCAACATTTTGGTTCAATAAATTTTTATCTAATCAAGATTCTCTTGCTTGAATAAAAATAAAATAACATGTAAGAGCAATATTTATATGAGAAAGAAAGGCAGTTCGATGTAATTGTAATCGATAATTTTATTGGACTAATAATTGAATACATTATTGATAATTTATCGATAAATCATTAAACAAATTATTAACTATTAAGTGGATTGAAAAAGCAAATTCATTTTATGTGAATTAATTATGTAGAGGTAGTATAATTCAATAAATTATCGATAATTGGTTGAATGAATAATTAGATAAGTTATTAATTATAACGTTGATGAACAATCGGGATTCAACATTTGCGTTTGATTAATTTTATCCAATCAATCTGCTACAGTTCAGATAAAGACACAAAGCCTGGTACAAAAATAGAATATTTATTTAAGAGAAAATCTGTTTGCTAATAGAAAGTCAATAAGTGCAATAAAAAGTTAATTACGTAGGATTGATCATTCTCATATTGAAAATCCCAATTTTTTATTTTTCTTTCCTTTTGCTTGCTTCATTTTTCCTCTGGGTTGACCCTCTTTAACCCTAGATCAAAACTTCGTATATCAAAAGCTTTTCGTTGTCACGAAAGGATCCAGGTCAAGTAAAAAATATGTGACTGGGATTCGAAGCGATGAAAAGGGTACATAGGGTCGACTCGTTGGAGTCGAAGACGCTGAAGGTCCGCAGATTAGACGACCATGAATTACTAGTAATTTATCTCAAAGTCCCCAGAATTCTTGGTGAACGACGAGAAATCTGGCAAACGTGGATCAATTTAATGACGAAATATGAAATAAAAAACACTGGTAAAGAATTCGAATTAAAACTTTTTAACGCTACTCTCGCGTCACGTTTTCACTGAATTTACCTGAATAATATGTATATCATTTTCAAGCCTATGACAGGTCGTTCATTCTGCTCTAGTATTATAATAATCTAGAGCACGATAAATACTGTTTTGTGTAAAACATTATAAATATAAAAAAGAATTCCGACTACACAAGTTGATGTGTTTCTGTTCGTTTTATAAAAACGTTTCACAAAAACGTTTTATACCTGACGAATTAAAAATTTAAGATTTTTTATTTATAAGGCTAGATGAAAATAAATGAACAGCTAGAAATGTTAATTTTCTATTTTAAATAATAGTTCACATCAAATTCGCCGATAAAGATACATTATTCATTGTTTTGTCACTATCCATAAATATGTTCCAACTGCCCAATAAGAAAGTTTCTCAATTTTTTTAATTTTATGAATGCTTTCAGATAATGTTATCAATACGGAAAATAATACGGATTATAATTACGAAAAAACTCAATAGATTAAATTGAGTTTTCCAACGATTGCGATTAATTGATCGTTCAAATAAATCTTTCTCTATTAAATTAATTGAGTTTCCAAACGCCTCGATCTGTTTATTTGATACTTGGCCCAATCAGTCGCTTGGTCGTAAATCTTGATGATATAATATTGTTGGGATTTGGGGCGACCACGTTAAATTCATACATTCATGACAACTAAATTATTTATTGAAAGAATCTGAAATAATTCGTCTATTATTATTTTATCAGGAATTCTCGAATTCATCGATTTTTCAATGATTTTTGCCTTTTTTTTGAAAACGAAAGTATGTGCGCGACCCAATTTTCACTCTGAATTCAAACTCAGTGACCCCGACGAGTTTCACTTAAAACTACGGAACTGAAAAATCGCAGCGATGAAAATATTTGAACAAATTAGCCTCGGGAACTCAAAGGGCATTATAAAATCTCGACGCTTTTAGTCGAGTGCGAAAATAGTTAAAAATAAAAAAAAGAAAAAAAAAAATTTGGATCGTTTCGTGCGCTTACTCTTCGGCCGTTGAAATGTTCAGTGACTGAAAATCGGGCTTCGTGTACACGTGGCGTTAACTTAATCTGCTCAACTTCCGGAAAGCTGTGAAAAACGTCGAACCGGTGTAAACAAGCCGAGCGTATCGTAACGCCGGAACAAACATTTGCCTGGTGTATTTAGTAGCGTTTTGCAAGAACTGAAAGTTTGAAAACGACACGTAGCCCCGAAGTGGAAGGCGTGGAAACAAATGGAACTCGGGACGGAGCTTCCCGCCACAATTGAGCTTTCATAAAATAGTCACGAAGCTCGGGGCTTGTGTCAATTAAGGGTAATTACAGAGCAGAAATATACCATCCAGAAATCCCATTCGTTGAAGTGTTCACTCTCTCTCTCTTTATGGACGAAAATATTCCTTTGTACGAGGCAACATTTTTATGCAGGAATGATTCGAGCTCGATCCATCTTTTGGAAAATAGTAGCCTCGACTGGAAATTATAATGGAATTTAAAGTAGATCGAATAGGAAGCCACATTCCTGAAAGGTTAAAAATCGTTCAATGAAAAGACAATTATTGCTACGAGAACTTGGGGGCAAGATAACTACACTATTCTTATAATTTTTTTTAAATTTAAACTTATTTTTTCTTTCACTAATAATTTTTCATAGAGTGGTGATAATAATTAATTAATCGAATATTTAATAAAATAATAAGTAATAGTAATAATTTTTTTTTAAGTTTACATACATTTTCTTTCCCACCAATAATCTACACTTACATTCCTTCACACAAATCTTCGAAAAAAATTAGACTTTTTAGTAGATAAGAAAAAGAATATATATTTCAAAATAAATTAGTAAATTATTCGACGATGAAACTTTGGATAATGATTCGCCTTGGCACGACGTTTTTATACCGCGAAAAAACGAAGAGGAAATGTAAATAAAAACAAGTACAATAATTATCGCAATGGTGAACTTAAATAAGAAAAGACTATGCTGCAAAAAAAGTTTGATAACTAGAATTGAATAAAAATGAAAACCGAATAAATTCTCAAATTCGCAATTTCACTTTCTCATTCAAGTTTACTGCTCCCTCGAAAAACTTTGTTAAGTCCCCATTAAATGGCAAACGAACAGTCAGACGATATTACATTCGTGCAATTTTTTTCAAAATCGAAACGCGACGAGTTTTGTTTAATTTAGCGCTTACTTCTTTTACTAAATATTTCATCCGGTTTTTCTGAAATTTAATCTCCAGAACATTATATAATTCGTCTCGCTCGTTGACACGCGTTATCAATCAAAACTTTGCAACAAGCGGAATGTTTTGAATTTTATGAGGTGACCACTACCCGGTGACGCGTCAACGTGCAATTTCCTACACTTTCTCTGGAGGACTTTCAGGACTGCCTCAGCTGTTTGCGCGAACATCCCATTGTCGGCCAATCAACCGTGAACCTATGACTGTGCCGCTATTGAACTTCTCAGGATGCTCACCCTTTCAGAAATCCCCGAAGAGATCGATACTACAGCCGGAAAGATTCGATGAACACCTGTACCATTTTTCCACTGGATTTCCCAGATAAATCTTCCTCCATTATTCACACACTTTTTTGCTATCTTTGGCACAAACTTTATCTCCTTGTCTTCCTCGAACGACAATTGCATGTGTATGTATCACCAGTGATCGATTTATTTATAAACCTATTTGTTTGTTGTAAAAGATCAAGTCCAGTTTACTCTTTAAGAAACCCTGAAGGATTTTTATTTCTCGTGGGAAAATTGAATTAAGGCTTTGAGCAAGCCAGTATAAAATTTTCCTAACTTAATTAGGGTCCTAATCAGGTGAAATCATTAGGGTCTAAAAAATTGTAAAAATTGAAAGTATTCAGTGGAAATTAGTCGCTATAAAAATGTCAAAAAAACCACACGTGGTGGTATTACTCCATGTAAGAATAAAGATTTAAAAAATTGTATATAATTCTTTTTCAAAATTCTCAATGGATGATACAACACATTTCCAATGTCCCCATGTTTCTTATTAATTAAGTTTTGTCCTAATATCGAGTTATCAAATTTAGTACTTGAAATACCACAAATAATTTGGTGGAAACTATTTACACTGGCTCTATTTTCTTAACGCAGAAACCTAATCCTACTATGGCAATCTCGATAAGGTTTGCCACAATGAGGTCCTTTGAGGGCTTACGCGAGGCTACCCTGATAAGAAAAGCCTGCAATAAGCCTTTACAAGCCCTCATTGGTATGGGAGATACCTTGTCAAATTTCCGCACTGGTTATCCTAGTACAATGTTGATCCATTTGCACCGGATTATTTCATACTCGTCGACCGTTAATGGCGACGTCAATGAACGTCAGTGAAAACATTATATTGAGTAATTACGATAACACCTGTGCACCATTGTATCTACGTATTTATAAATTTAAATTCTGATCGAAAACGTTCTTTTTGGGGTCTACTGATGACCATTAGGCCTTTGCGGAAATGATGTTACCGACAGTCAAGGGAAACGGCGCTCAAACGCTGATTTTATTTATAAGTTCCGCTATAAATTATACGTGAAAGATAAACTCGTTTTGCAGGAAAATTATTCATCAGTAAATAGTCAAAGTATTATTTTTTCGTAATTTCAACAGAAACCAAAAAAATCGAAAAAATATATTTTTTTTTTCCTCAAGTAAACGGTTATTGCCCTGTTTCCTCCATTAGCCTCATCAGTTGAAGCCTTTTCCTTCGCTTCCCATCCGCACTTAGTTAACTTAACCCAACTTCTTCCAAGAGCCGTTTTAGCTACCGCATTTGCCAAGGGCATTGGGAAAGCGTGGAAAACCCGTGCCAGAATAGATGGTCCTATATCTTTCTGGTTCTCTGATGTGCAGACTTCAATTCGCTCGACCAAGTTTTCAGCTTGAATAATTGATGCATCGGTGCAAAGCCAAACGGTCACCGCTCCGAGTATTGGCCACGCACAATGCCGCTTCATCTCGATCACGTTGAACATTCATACGGAGATTAAATTGTTGATCAATGAATCGTTCTGTCAATTCATTGGAAGAGCGCTTTAAAAACGTCGAGTAAAATATATAAAAGCTTTGTATAAATGAAATATTTGATGATTTTATTACCTGTCGGGCTGGGCGCGAGTCGCATTAATCTATGCGTGACATGGTGCTGGGTGAAACGATATTTCGACAAAAACGACAATTTCGGTTGACCTCTTCCCCTGTGGAGACTGCTAACAGCGTTGTTAATTGCTTTGGTGTATTCCCTTGCGCCGAAATTCGTGTGAGGAACTATAACACCTATTGACAAACTCGGCAGTGAATTATTCCCCATCGGGATATCTTGAATAGTGTTCAACGATGATGATCTCCATTCGTACGTCCTCCCAAAAATGAGACCACCAAAAAATTGTACGACGCACAATGAGAATTTCATTGTTCCGTTTTGGAAAATTTGTTTGAATTGTCAATTCGGTGAAGGCACTCGCGTATTACATTTTCGGCACTCGTCCCCTGCTCCTGTACATTTCCGTTGTTCTTTTAGTTCGGGTTTTCGGTTTTCAAGATTGCTTTTCGTCGATGTCACTGCTCGTCAATTTTATTATTATTATTTTTGTTGTTTTACCCGTAAGACGATGAACACTATGATCAACGATTTATTAACAAATTATTAGTAAATACATTCAACATAAACGACATAAAAAAAAAGAAATCAATTACTATTGATGGACTATTGTTACTTTTTTTAATTTTTTCTTTTAAGTTTAATTTTAATGTGTATTCCATTACCAATTCCTTCGATCCGTAAAAATGTTATTTTATCAATAAAGCTATTATTAACAAAAAGATGATTTAAAAAAATACCTGCACCCTGCGAAAAACCGGAATTTCATCGAAAATCGTTCAGCCGTTTGAGCATCAAAGGGTTACGAGAATTTTAAAATTATTTCCCATCCCACGGGACTGGTACACATTTTCGGGATTAATTGCAGGTTATGTGTTATTCCAGAATATATGCTTTCTTGGTTCCAAATTTCACCCCAATCCATTGAGCCGTTCGGCGTTAATTAAAAGCATATTTGAATTATTTGGTTATCCCACGAGAGCACTGCATTTTTTCGGAATAATAATTAACATACGTGTTAATCCAGGGTCCAATCTATCTTCATACCTAATTTCATCAAAATCCTTTTAGCCGTTTTAGCTTGAAAAAGTAACGAACGTACATAGACACAAACTTTCAGTTTTCTAATGTTGATATGATGGAAGACCTGGAAAAACGACTTTCGTGTGCACATATTTATTCTCCTATCAATTATGTTTTATCAAGTTGTGTTTTCTCGGCGTTCATCGGTACGTCATATTGAGAGAGGACTTCCGTATATATTTTTATACGAGCAAGATCGAGTACCGTGATGGGAAAAAACACATAATAGGGTAAGGGTTGAAAATTGTTCCGCAGATACATCGAGTTTTCGATCGACTCGTACGAGACCGAAACGACGAATGAAGAAAAGTGTCGGTGGCAGGGTGAGGGAGAGGATGAGAAGCAATTCGATCGATCATCGACCTACCAACAGTTTGGTACGTGTCGCGATCGAGTCGAACGACCACCCTCGGGGGCTACCTCAGAACCAATTATTGGGATTTTGATGCTTGGGAGCGCGTAATCCTCGGGTGATTGGTAATTACTCTGAAGCACACGGGGTGCGGAAAGTTGTGACGTGAAGATTCCTCCCAACCCCTCTTCGACGATTACGTGCTTCCTTTTTGCGTTATATCAGCACCAACCTCTTTTCAACGAACATTCAACGCGAATCGTTAAACAAAAAAACTTTATTAGCGCCAAGTTTGCTTCGTCAGCAAACTCTTGGTCATTTGGGAAAGCGGATCAGCGGAATTTCGGAAGACGGAACAAAAATTTGACTCGATAAAAGTTGAGGTTTTTGTGACAATAAGGGTATCGAAGCGAAACAAACAATTTTCGAGCTTCGAATAAATCGAACCGTATTATTCCATGGTCGAGTGTATTTTTTTTCAGAAGCACGATTTTAAAAAATTTTCATTATGCAAGCTTCATTACAAGCTGCGTTTTTCTTCATTTCCATTCAGAATTAGTTGTTGACAGTGACAAAAGTACTTTACCGATCGTTTTGAGAATTTAAAGGAAAATTGTCGTCGTGCTATCCGATATATCACATCTTTAAAAATTCATCTATCCTTGAGATTTTTTTTCGTGTCTTGAAAACTGGATACTATTCGAGAAAAAGCTCAGAAGCGAACGTAAGAATAATCAGAAGTAACGATAAATTGCGTTTTGCATAATTGGCTCAAGTTTCTCATATCTTCGAAGAAAGCTCCGTTTCTCTTCTTGTTTATTTCTTATTAGCAGTTTTTGGGCGGCTGGAGTATCGCCGTCTCGGTTTATTCTTCGTTCCAACTTTTCCAGCAGGCTTTTAACACATCTCGACTTTTTTTAACTTATCCCCCTCGGATCCTCTTCCCTTTCTCTTGCAGTCGGTAACGCCCTCTCCATTATTCGCCAAGCAGGCAAGCCAAGAGGCTTGTCACTTCAAACTCAATGACTTTTTTTTTCTTACTCCATGCTCGTTGCCTGAAAATTATGGAGTAGAACTTTCTTAAGCTTCGTTCTGCACTCTGTTTCTTTTTATATTACTTTGGTCTACGTCGTTGTACGTTTGGTCTACGTTATATTATAACGATTCGCGAAAAGCCGAATCTTCCATTGCGCTACAACGAACATATTTCTTTATGAGCTTTGACTGAAATTATGTATTACGTAATGATATAACTCGTATTTGAAGAATCCAATGTAAATTCCAACATATGGCCGGATAATTTATTTCGGTATATGTGTGCCCCCTATAATCAAAACTCTCACATAAAAGTCGTTTACTTTTTGATCGACTATCAATTTTTACAACAATAGTAGATAGTGGTTTTTTTCGCGAAGTAATTTATTTATATTTATTTGTTGACATTATAGCCTTCAGTGAAAGTTGACGAAATGAAGTTATTTGTTTCTATCGGTGATCGAATTTTGTTTATGTACCCCTCAGGTAATATCAAATTAATCAAACTTGGATTTTTTGGTCGAAAATCGACTGTAGCTTAGGATTTTTTTTTATTTCGAAATTGGCCAAATACCAACCGATCGTACGATACTTTTGACTTATATTTTTGTTAAACAAAAGTGAAAATATGTAAGATTATATTTCAATCGTATCAACCCAGAAATTCGTCGTTCCGGTACTTTCTTCATAAAGATAATGTTTTAATCTCCCAACTAAAAATATTCCAGCCGCAAAAGTTCCAATAAATAAATTTATATACTATGGATTAAAAATATATTTCATCGTATGAGAAATGAAAAGCCCAAAAGTATGTGTGAATACTCATTGGCATATCGAGAGCGAGTTGTTAAGCTGCCAGCTATAACCCAATTTGGCAATTGCTCAAAATAATTCACTTCCAGCTGGTCTTTGAACCACTGAACTTTCCACCTCTCCGGCGTACAACTTCCTCGTGAAAATAGAGTTCCCCTTTAGCCGATCTGAACAATACAGCGCACACGCGAAATTTCCACATTGAGCTCAATGTTTTATTGTAAGAATACACGAAACTCGTCTCTAGTACTTTAAGATTGAATTTCAACATTTGACACACGAAACACTATGCCACCGATAGATATTGAGTCATGCGGGTCAAGTGTGCGCACTGACCATTTTATAGGATCGTCAGGCTTAAAAGACGAGGGTTACAATAATAATGACATTCTAGTCAGATAGATCATTTATAATGATCTGATTATCATTATCTAATCTAATTTTAAATTACCATACTAATTATCAAATTAAGGAACATAATTAACTATATAAACGAACTGAGGACATGATAGAACTCTACAGAAAACATTAATAAAAAAATGTATTTAAAAAGAAATTTCTCAAGAAAATTCAGAATATCAGAACATCAGGCTTAAAAGTCGAGGAATACAATAATAATACCATTCTAGTCAGAGCATTTATAATTATCTAATTATAATCATTATACTAATTAACAAATTAAAGAACTCAATTAACTTAATTAAGGAACTGAGGAAATTAAGGAACTTTGCAGAAAACATCAATTGAAAAATGTATTAAAAAAAAACTCTTTGAGAAAATTAAAAATGCGCTCACCTAACCCATGTTGCAGGTAACCGTGCGCACCCCTGTGGGGTACGACGCACACCGGGATCCGAATTACTCTAATTTATTTCCACATAAATCGTTTAATGACGAAACTTTTGAAAAAATAATGAAAATAATGCAAATTTTTAAATACATTCAAGCTTTTGACAGTTGTTCCTAAAACTGATGGGTTCGTCTTTATCGAATGAAATAGTAACCGGTGAATCAAACGGATGTCTAAAAATGTAGGCCGTATTGGAACTGGATCAAGAATACGCGAGAGAGAGAGATGGAAGTAAAAACGTTGCGGACGGTGGGGAATGAATAAATTTCTATTTCGGTTCAGTATTGCTATCGGGGACTATCGCTAATGATCCGTATGGAATGAAATGGAGTACATGCCATTTCCGATCGAGGTTGGAAAGATGGGAAATGGAAAGACAAGCACAGACGTAGATGGAAGAAGTGACAGTCAGATCTTTCAGGCCTGGACGAGTGCGGGTGAGAAATCGATACTCCTGATTTATGATGCACCAAACGGACGGGCAGTCGCACGTATGTCGTCCGACGTGGAAGATTTCTATTTATTTCACATATAAATAGTATCCTGAGCAAACGGATACTCGGATCAATGTCTTTTACAATACCTGAACGGCGCATTTCGATAATACACTCAATTGATTCCCCGAATTAAAGCCCTATTAATTAGGGATGAATCCTGTGGCCTCGAAAATTGGATACAAAATTTCGTGGCCGAATCTACGAGGGTCGATTGCAAAGAGCTTAGCCTAAAAATAAAGAATATCGCTAAAGCGACGCCATCGGCCATTGAGGCTGCGTTCGTTTCAATCGACTCTGGTATACCGCGAATTAAAATAGTACATCCACGAACTTCCTCATTGAAAACGAAATTGCTTTTTTTGTATACTGTAATATAGCAATACAGAATACAGCATACCGTGCCGAGGAAATATTACAGTAATTAATTCATTAAATCAATGCCTATAACATACAATATTTGGGAAATACGTCAGGATCGATCTTTGGAACGGAAATATTAATAATTTTCGATTAGATACATATTATGCAAAAAGCGAAAAATGTCAACAAAACTCTCGCGATGACACCTGCTTCATAAAAAATAGAGGCTACCGGACATTTCCAGCAGATACGAACGATCGAAGCGATTAATTTTTGATTTTCGTAGTCGACCCCCATGTTCTCGGAAACCGCTTTATGAAATGGCGGTTGGTAAGACCACTTGATCCAAGCTGATTGCTATTTTAGTTTTTCATATTTGATAATAATAATGAAACACCTTTATTACCAACACTTCTCGAATAATTATATTCTTATGATGAATATTATTATGCTTGTATTTATCTATTTTCAGACTCAAAGAATTATAGATATACCGTTGACTAATAAATCCTCTAGTGCTATCTTACTAAAAAAACCAGCGACTAAAGATTGACCAACCGCAATTGGACTGCCAGCATTTGAAATTGAATCCTACATCCCGAGGCACATCGCAGGGTGTCACGTCCAATTTAATCATGTGTTTCAGCCACGATCGTTTCGCTGTGATCAAATATGCAAGCTTGAGGAGCTTTCAGCTCTCTCGGGTCCTTCAGCATGACACATTGTACACACTCGCTATTCTCGAGACACAAAACGGTACAGCTGCCATCGAGGATCAGCTGCCACTCTCGACATAGCTCGTACTCGCGATTTAATCAGCCAGTACAAATGGAGGGATGGACCAGTTCGATTTGACGAACACCAACGAATAACCATACGAACAAACATTCCGTTCGGCGAACAAGCTCACGTAATTCCGGAACATTGGTTTGTCATTCTCATGCTATCTGCTTCGCGTATTCCACGCACGTTAATCCTGTGTTTACATATCTCCAAACTGGATTTATATCGAACAAACGCTTAATGAGGCGAAATGTATTCCGCGCTCATATCCCCCAGCGATACGATTAAAAAATCGTTGAAGAGCGACTTCGTTGGAATAAAATTATGGAAATTATTCAGAGCTTTTTCATGATGATGAGTGTAAACTTCGTACGGTTGGTCGAAAGAAGAATAAACTTTGGTGAAAAATTTATGGTTCTTTACTGGGTGGACCATCGGGCAAAAAGTGAACCCAAAATATGAAAATCGCCGATTCACAAGTCCGAATCTTGTTTTATATCTTCAGCCTTACGGATAATTGATTTAATAATAAGGTTATTCATACAAATTGTTTTGTCAACGACTGCATACCTGTTCCAATTGTAAAACAATAAAGTTTCGGAATTTTTAAATTCAATTAATAACGCTCGTCATCGAGTTTCTAAAATTTCGGATTGGCAGCTTTTAATCGAGGGTTAACTTTCATCCGTCGAAACCAGATTGATTTATTGTGCCCGAAAAGTAATCGAATGTGAAAAACGACTTCGCTGTCCTGGAGGCCGATGAGAAATTTATGGAACGAAGCTGGGCAGACGAAGGCGAAGGATATAGCAGGATAAATTTGAAGGTCCTGAAAGACCGGAAGTCCCAGATATAGATAAAACAGCCAAACGCCCTAAAATATCATCTACGAGGGGAAAAAGGCCATAGGATGGCAGGCTAAGAGTACCCGCAAACCTGACAACTCCCGAGCATCATAAATAATTTCCGATCCGATTCGTCGTTCCCTCGCCACCTATCTACGGTTATCGAAGCGTTACAACAGTCGATTCTTTTTCGAGGGATTTCGTGGGACGATTTGAACTGTCTTTCAAGCCCTATTCCTAGCCAGCACTAAAACCTATGAGTCTTTGAACCACAGAACCCATCAAGCCCATTTTTCAAACCGCACAAAACTTTTGAAAATTCCATAAAACGTAAGCGTTTTAGGAATTTTTTTTTTATCATTTGCATTTTACATATAATAGCATGGATTCGATGGAGGTCAAAGGAATTTTTCGTGAGCGGATGTCAATGTCTAATTGAAATAGTCATGAACAAAATACGATTGGGTTGGATGACGAGCAAAGTGGAGCACCGCCACGTGGTGGCTTCTCACGAGACTGCAGAGGAAATCAATGCTTCCCGAACGTTTTCCTTCCACTCAAGACACCTCCGCAGCCAATTTCCTCGACAGGGGAATTTGTGTTTCAGCGATTTTCACGCTTAGAATATCCAATTTCCAACGAGCCCTTTTTTGTTATAAATTCTGATACGATGGCGAGAGGAACGTAAACTCGACGACGAAGTTAGGAACGAACCATTTTGATTATGACGCGGATGGTAGAGCATAAAAGAATCGTTAAAAAAAAATTCGTCGTCAGCTCGACGAGCGACATAAAATCACGTTCGAAAACTTCGAGCACCAAATCATAATCGAAATAAAAAATAATTCATCTTGCGTTTACGTCTATAAGAGATTCGGATATAACTGCGATATAAAAGCTCTGATCCCAAAACGTAGACAAATCCATACGGCGACCGTTGGATTTTATGTCCTGAAAATATTTTTTTTATTCCTCGAGTTCACGATTCCCTGGATGTAGTCGACATCGAAAACAAAGGTCGTATCACGTACAGGGATTGCCGTTCGTGAAAACCCTCTCGAATAAAGGGCAGCTACGGGGCTTACGACGAAAGTGTGGATATCGAGGTTTTGGGTCGTCGGAGAGACTGGGGATGTCGAGAACAATAAAGAGGGTTTGAAGAAAGGAACAAAGGGAAGCTGTATATTTTACTATTCAGCCACACCCTGTTAATACAATAAAGGAAGTTATCATTATGTGGGTTTTGGTTGATGCGAGTACTTGTGTCAATTAGCGGACGAGTTTTCAACCATTTGTCTTGTCACTTTAATGGAAATATTATTCGCGATTTCGCTATAATTGAATATATTTTATTTATATTTAATTATTCATATAAATGGAATATAATTAAATATTATTGTTGATGTTTAAATATTTAATAACAATTACGTAAATACATTTAAATTAAATTAATGTTATTTAATATTCAATAATATTTCATAAATATTCGATAAAACTGTTCACGCTTATATTTAACTGCAAAATATTTATTATATTTTATTGTACTTTTTATAAATAATCACTACTTTCTCATTATAAACAAAATAGAATTAGAAACAACCAACTCGTAAGTTTCCGCAAACCAGTAATTTTTTATTGTTTTTTCCATGACGAAATTACAATAATGCAATCGAAATAAATTGCGTGATGACAAAAAAAAGTGCTATTCCATATCCAAAATCGTAAGTAACTAGTCCATATAAAAGTACTAACAATTCACTCCTTTTTTCTGTTTTTGCATAACGTTGTCTTTATGATTACATAAAATGGTTTTAACAGCCACTTCTGGATGCAAAATGGATTAATTCTGGTGTCGAACTGAAGTGTTATCGGGTATGTCGATTGCTCGATTTGCTATTGAACCCGATGATTATTTAAAATGTTTAATTGCACGACATCGCTTTCGATCTCCTGGAGGGGATGGGTAATACCTCAGTAGTTAAATTATCGGCCAATTACCAGTTATCGGATCAATAAACCCACCGAAGAGTATGCGTGACTTCTGCCCAACAATAATGAAGTTTTATCATCGGTTGCTCATTCTATGTCAATTTGGCTTCATGAATGGAATGTTGCTTTTATTTACTTTCGAAATTATCGCTAATCTATAGTTATTTTCAATTAAGCAAATAAATATTAAATCGACTGTTTGCTATGAATATATCAAGTAAATAATATCATCGTTAATCATTTATCAACAAAACTTCACGAAAGGGACAGAAACGTATACTAATTATATATATTAAAAAAAATTATTTATTTCAGATCGATGATTTTGTACTGTTAAAATACTTGTCACTGTGCATTAATTTTGCTGTTTTATTGACAATTACTAATTCTATAAATGTGACTATTCGACTCTTCTTTCATTCACGAAAATATTGGTCACGATGAATTCATAATCATTTTTTAGAAGCATTGTGGAAAACTCGATGAATCAATCATTTTACTTCGTACTTTAAAAAACTTTGGGAAATAATATTTAACGCATCACATTGCTAAAAAAAGATGTATGCCAATGAGGTTAATGAGATGATACATTTCCTCGGATAATTTGATGGCAATCTGTTTACTCTACTGAGGATAAATACATCGACTAAGTACCAATTATTTTATTCGTTTGGAACAATAATGCACCATCGATACGTAATTCACTATTGTGGTCTATTTAATGCACTGAAACGGTTATTAACGAATTCAGTATTTTTTTAAATTTATTTTGCACGTGGTGTATCGATGATAAAAACATTTACTTTGTGCTTGTTTAAAAGTAGATTTACCGTTTACTCGTTTAAAAATTCCTCGACCTTGGGGTTTGCTCAAAGGATGAGAAATAGTAAACAAACATTCCATTGGAATTGACCTACAGTTGAGCTGGGTCATTCTTACCTTTGAATATCTACAGATCGTTCAATACACGAAGCCTAAAGATATTTCAAAAAATGCAATGTTTAATTTCTAACGATTTAAAAAAATTCTTTTGTCTTCTCTTTCATGATCAGGATCCTAAATAAAAACGAGATTATCAATGATAAATCATCGACGACCGGAACAAATCACCACTCGAATAAAAAATGAAAACAAAAATGAACAAATTATTTTCTCGTATCGCACCAATTGATTCGCAGTGAAAATGACTAATTGACAGAGCGTTTTGAAAAAAAACTTCAAGTATCAGCCGTTAACATTGTTCACTGTGGTGAGTCACGAGAACAGTCGTTCGAGCCACATTTCACTTTCACTTTTGTAGTAACACCGAAAAAAAAGAAAAAAAAAACGAGGGCAGCCTGTTACCACAGGGTTGGACGTGGAAAAAGTTTGAGAAAAGAGGATCGAGGATAGAGGACAAATAGGAAGGAGGAAAGGACGAGGAAGGGAGAAAGATCGATCACATTCCAATGGTGGTTCGACATGTGCACCACGCCATCGTGGATCAGTTGATTTCATTCCCCCACTATTCAGATGCTCTCGAAAGCGCGCCAAAATCGAAAAGAAAAATTTAACCGTCAATCGTCAAATCGTATTCAGATCGAAAGGAAAAGCACATTTTTTCTTATGTTCTTTTTTTTATTTGGATCGAAGATTCACTTCGATTACGGGATGATACGAGTTTTCCATTGGTTTTGGAGTTAATACACGCGGCAATATCGGATGAGCTTTATTTAAGCAGAATTCGTGTCGTGCGCGTACCGTGAAGGCAGACACCGCCCAGCTGGCAAGATTCCCGGGTGTGCAGACGCGTAAATTCATCCCCTCTTTCCTTTCGACGAACAGGGGACGAACGAAAGCTTCGGGGAAAGCGCAAGCGCCCCCCAAACGTGTCCATGGCAACCCCTCTGCTTTTTCGTCTCGGTCATACTTACGAGCGAGGGTGAGAGTGAGCCTAAGAATGAAATCAAGACGGATGAAGCATATAGGGTATCAGTGGAAGGGGTGAGAATTGGGGGATGACGCTTCGAGGGTTCGAACGTTCCCTAGGGTTAGTGAAACACCAACGAGAAGATGCTTGGTCAGCGGGCTTGATCACAAGCCACCTGAAACGAGACGCGAACTTAACCAACGAGATAAGAGCAACCCTTCGCCGCTTTATATGCGATATCACGTATTAGAAAGAGAAAATACCCGCTTGGGGGTGGTTACTCGGAGCTATCCGAGCTGAGACTTTTTTACCCCCCCATCCCCGATCTGCTGCACGAACCATTCATTTTTAAGGGTCCACGATTGAGGACTTTTCTTCCGTTCGTTGACGCTTTCAGACGATATTTATAGCTCCCTTCTCATAATTGACACATTTCGTATATGTAGCTATAAAAATATACGAGCTTTGTATATGTATTTATATATAATAATAAATGGACAAATTAGAATGATACAACGAAATTTTGAAAAATCTATATTGTTAATTCTCTCGTTCATCAGAATAAACATTAAGCTATCCAATTTTCGTTTCCTATTTTAGTTTGTAAACAGTAGGACTTCACTTATTTTTCAAAGATTAATGGAACAGCAAAAAAAAGCCATGTCACGTCGGGAGGTATATAAAACTCCGACGAAACGAAAACTCCCACGGTCCCTTATGAAAACGCGTGCATCGACTAGACACGATAAGAATATTCTCATTCCTCGACATATTTCCCGAAGCTATTCGTAAATATTACGCTCTATGGTTAAGCTACTGCTCATTAACAGAACCTAAGGGTTGCGCACCTTCTTCATACGGCTTCCTCTTTATTCAACGGCCGCATTGGATATTGGATGTAACTTATCAGAAAAGTCATAAAACAAAAACACGTACCGCACCTCTAGTGCAACTTGAAGTAGGGCCAGGAAGACCCTCGTCAATCCGGTCGTCAAATCAACAACCCACGAAAAGGGACACGTGCACGGAAAGATCACGCAGCACGCTGCGCTTTCCCCGATAACAACCCCTCTCCAATAAATAGACTTGTATAAGAATCGATGGATACGTCTTCAACGATTCCTCTAATTAGATACAAAAGAATTTTAGTGAGGCCCCGGAAAACTCCCAGTGGCCCGATCGTAAACATCCAGTAAAGTTCATACCCTGTCTCCCCCACGCTATGAATTCGGGAGAAGGAGAAACCAGGGAAAAACACGTAAAAAAGGCGATCCAGAACCATCTGAGTGTATATGGGGGGGGTTTCTTTATTCCTTTGTACCCTTGTGGGTTTTTACATATCTCCTTTTCTTTTTTCTCCTCGAGTTCCAATTTTTCAATATTTCCACTTTTCCTTGCTAGCCTTCCATTGGTTCATCGTTTTCTGTCACTTTCTACTCGGACTTCGCTGAGCTAACCTACCTATAGGTAGTGCATCCACAGCCGACTTAGCTACACTATACCGCATTTGCCGAGGACACGTGGAAACTGTGGAAAACCTGTGCCGGTATAGACGGCCCTGTATTTGCCAGATCCTTTGGTGTACACACTTTGTATTGAAGTATCTACATCGAAGCATCAGATGAAACAGCCTTCCGCTCACTGGTCGATGCGCCAGCCAGAGCACAGCCAAACGGTCACTGCACCAAGTATCAGCCTCTCTCCGAGCCGCACTCCGACCGCCCAACCACCAGCGTCGGTATCACCATCTCAGTGCTAGTCCCAGTTCTTCAGTAGCTAATCCCAGTTCATCAATTCAGCTAGTCAGTTCTCCTATAATTTTTATCGAATTCATATATTGAAACTCTGTCCGTCCGCGACTCTGTTATACTTGATTTGTATATTCATACTACGCCCAATTTAAAGATCTTTATATTTTCATTGGAGTAACACGAGGAAAGTACGATCCAATTCCGTGACTTAAGAAATATTGTAAACTCAGTGCGTACCCATTTCGACTCTGTTCACTTTATACTTACGAGCGAACCTGGCCACCAGCGAAGGCCCTACGACATTTTACGACCGGCGCCCGCTATCTAACCGACAGGGTCAACACCGATCAAAACCACCAATGTAAGCAAACTACATTTTTATATTTTTGTACGTAACGTTAATAGAATTAACCAAATTTGTTGATCCCGAAAAATTAGTAGTGAATTAAAACGAGTCATATCCAAAAGTCAGCTTATTTCTATAAATTCCTCAAAGATTCCACCTTCCTGGAGCACTTCCACTTTTTACCCTCATCCCGTGCTATTGCGCTAGGCGCCGGCAACAAAAAGGGATCCATACACTATATGCCCATGCCCATGAACAGATTGCCAGTTTTTACATTACGGCCAATATCTGGTGCGGTGACGGTTAACCGATTGTTTGTGGCCAACGTCGGCCCCGAGCCTGTACCTATGGTAATTGCCATTTCTTAACCCATAATTTGATTGAACACCTCTCACAAGCCGTCTACCAATCTTGGGCCAGTGTTGGCGCGCAAGTGGTAACTGACCGCTGGTAGTGGATATTCGTCCCTATGCTGGGCTCAACGCTATTTGCCATTGCCGAGCCGATGTTCGGATTCAACATTGGCAAATAGCGGCATTCTAATGCTTCCCCAATATCGTCTCTCGAACGGCAACCTACAGTTGGCGGCCGTAATGGATTTCGACCGTAAGCCGATGCTGTTTGCCATAGTCGAGCCTACGTTTAGATTTGGCATTGGCAAGCAGTGAATTTTTCATGCTGGACCAATATCGGCATCTGATCAGCCACCAACTGTTGGCCACCATGATTCACTCCGATACTTGGCCTATGCCGTTTCTTATGATTGAGCCTATATTCGGATTCAGCATTGGCAGGCAGCGAAACTCTACTGCTGACCCAATGTCGGCTTTTGAACGGCAACTGACAGTTGGTTACCAACGGTCGCCCCGATCGTGTCCCAACTCGAATCACCATTCTGTTGCCTATTCCATCGCATGTTAACAGCGATGAATCTTTCACTATTGGTCTAAGAACTCCCCCCTTCCGCCTTTTGCCACTGGAACCGTTTTTTGGTTCGAGAAGGTATCAGTGCGTCGGTGAAATCGATGAAGTCAGGCTGCAGACGCGAACGTGCATTACATCGCGGTAACGGATTGATATCAATATAATAAGACGATACGGATATTAATAAAAGAATAATAATCATGTCAAAACGCTGTTATAGTGTTAAGAAAGGCCGAGCATTAAAAAAAATTAAGTACGACAATAGTGAAAATGAATTGAAAAGTGTATACGACAGTAATGCAACTTGCGAAGTTATTCAAGAAACGGAACAAAATGAAGTGCAGCTTAAAGATCATTATCCACGGTGTGAAGAAAAAGAAACCACCCAGGATGATGTTGGTGAAGAAATTGAATATTATGAACCAAGTGAACGTATGGAATACAACTATAATAACGGCGGGGATCAACACGAGCAGAACAATGAGGATTATCAGCAACATGAAAATGATTGCAACAATCCAGCAGATCAGCAAAACATTGCGAATTATCGGGGACCGGAAAGTGATTTTAATACTCAGGCGACAATAAGGGAAAAATTGATACGTTTCGCATTGAAGCATACTGAAACCCTACGGAACAACGTGCTCTCGGATTCGTTATGCTTTTAAGATCTGAAGGTTACGTAAATCTTCCGCGGACAGCCCAAACCCTATTAGGGAATAATCACTGCAAAAACCTGAGGTCAATGATTAGTAAAAGAGGTACCACAGGAAAATATGTACATCGGTATAGAAACGTAATTGAAAAAACAAATTGATCGAAGTTTATATATCGAGGAAAAAGTTAGCGTTTTTATAAGCGTCGATGGCGTGCAAGTTTATCGGAGCTCGAGTCAACAATTTTGGCCAATTTTAATGAAAGTGCACTATGAAAACTACGAGAGTTCTCCTTGCCTTGTCGCGATGTACTTGGGCGATTCAAAGCCAGAAAATGTTGCGGACCTCATGGCCGATTTTGTTGCAGAAGCAAAAGTTTTAATAACTAATGGTGTGGTTTTTGAATATATTGTATTGTTAAAATTAGTATCTAGAAAATAAATTCCTGAAATTCTACGTAATTAGTATTTATTTTGAAGGTATCGATGGAATAGAAAAGCCAATATTTACCCAATATCGACTACAGTATCGGATAAAAACTAAATTGACAATAGGTCGATTTCAGAGCCAATGTAGCGCCGAGGTTGGTTTCTTCGATGAACCGATACCAAAGCCGATGCTGGGTCAATGTTCACCCTGTATATTATTTAGACATGGGCCACTATCGATCCAGTGCGCCCCGAGGAGCCTCCAACTTAGTTATAACGAGTATCGGTTTGAATGTTGACCTATTACTGACCAACATTCTAACCAATACTCGACCAAAATCGGGACCCACCGTCGGCTGCACACCGATCGCCAATGTTGGGCCGAGCCTATCATTTCGGCTTTGATCCAAACTTTGCCCAGTCGTAAATCCGATCATCGGCCTAAGTTCGAGGATTCTCGGAGCGACACTGGGTCGATACTGGGCCAGTTGTAAATAACTTCAAGGGCACGTCCCCTCCGGACGTGACAGCCGAATATTCAGACGGAAGGATTTGTTGTTTTTCGAATGCGATTTTGGAAGTTTAAAAATAGAAAGATTTATGTAAAATAATCGATCTAATCTTCGGGTAATTATTATTTCGGAAAATATTCGTCTGAAATTAATTTAAAAAAAAAAACATTCTAAAAGCAACGAAACTTTTAAACCACCAAAATTGTCATAACACATGTGGGAATTCAATACTTCCTCATCGTCATGCTTCGTTTAGTCCTGTCTTTATGTTAACCCCTGTATAAATATCTACATGAGAATTCTCATTAAACAAGTAATTTTTATTCTAATTGTAAGGAATAAATAAAATAAAATAAATGCTGTCTATATATTGGGCGCCATAATAGATAAAAATTTAGTCCACCTGTATCTTTATCACGAACTTAACAAAGATCATTGACAAAAACGTGCATATGATGGTCGGTTGTTTATTTTTGAAATGCCCAAAGACAAAGCTGGGTTGGACAAACTGGAGGTCTTGGTGAGGAGCTGGGTCACTGGTTAGCGGTGAAGCTTTCGCAAAGCTTGAGCGGAATAGTAAGCAGCCTGTACCGTTGTTCGGGATAATCCAACTCCCGTCCCATTCGACGTATAACCCAGGGGAGTGTTCCAAGTCCCATTGGGAGCGAGTAACTCCAGCGAAGCTTCGACTGTATAAAACGTACTTTGTATGCGGGAATGCTTTTTTGTCCCGTCGTACGGTATTCCCGTGTAGAGCTCCTTTCCACCCTAATGCAACATCCAACCGCCGAGCTCTTGTTGTTTTTGAAAAATCGTTTCGTCAAACTGACTTCTTGAACGCGATGAAAAAGGGGGTTTGGTCGGGAGTTGGTTGGTTGGTATGGATTGGTAGTTCCATAGATGAAGGAGTGGGTCAGAGCAATCAGGTGGAATAGCCTGAGGAGACTCATTACAATCGTTTGCACCGACTCGCGGGAACGTAACCCACCCAACCACGTGATTCGCAGAGCTATAATGTTTCAAATATATTTTCTTTGGTCCAGCGAAGTATCCAAGCAAGTGTCCAGAAAGTATCCGGTAAAGTTATCGAAGCCGAAGTAAAGTTGCAAAGTCAAGTGTGCGCACTTTGCTATTGACAGGTCGTCACGCTTGATAGATAAGAGTTAGAACAACAAACCATTCTGTTACATAGGGCTTTTATCATACTAATCATTAGATTAAGCAACCTTACGAAGAACCTTAACATTCGTTAACAAAAACGATTCATCATTAAAACAAAAAGGATTATTTAAGAAAATTCAGTCCTTTTTGAAAATAATAAATGTAAATGCTCTGACAAATAAATTTCGAATAAGGTAAAAAGATTATCTGAAGAAAACTACTAAATCTTCTGAATAGGTAATAATTCTTTGTAAAACTCTAAATAGTTATGTATTAAGCTATGCAGAACCAGATTTGGTGGTAATTAGAGATTAACGAGACTTTGAGATCGACTTCATCATTAAACCTTCATCAATGAAATTAGTACAGAATAAATTTAACGTCTCTTCATAAAAGATGATCGCTGGTAAGTATAACTCTACCAACGCCGAATGTAACCCCAAAGTTGTTACTAATCGTTGAGTTGAAATAAATTCTTGACCCGAATAAAATTAACTCCCCTCAATGTAAACCCTTAGCTATACCCCGTCCGCCATGGCAGAAACATATATTTTGCAATGGTCCGTTTTTGTTATTACATAAACAAAACAAAAAACACAAACGCCGCGCAGCACGTTGCTTTTAATTGTCCAACCTAATTCTCCACTCAAGCTCGTCTAACTTGCTGCAGTAAATCGCCAACCACCCTCGGTCCTTTCGGAGTGAAGAGCGATTGCGCGCAGTGACCCACTGCGCACGGTTACCCTGACTGGATCTACATCGGATCCGCGAATATAGGTTGTTCCACTTCTTTATCTTCATCATTTCTTTACCTGTTGGTGGAGACTTTCGTCAAAGTTAGTGTTGGGTGATTCTTCGATAAGAATTTCTACAAGCATTCGCCATCGCTCTTTGAACGAAGTCCTCTGTTGTATCGCGAAAGGACAATGGTAGAAAAGAGTTTAAACTGTCGCAAGTAAATGAAAAGGGAAGACGAATGACGGTAGAACAATGTGGACTATCGCCATTTAACGGTGACCGGTCGCCAAACGCTCCTTACCTAATAAATGTCTGAAAGACCCAGAAACTAGGGGAGTTCCGGAACCCGGAAGACAATTTTTTTTCCCGCAAGGCACTTTCGTCTTGTAGGGAATTTAATATAGTTCATTTGGGGTATTCCAAGAGCGCAGAGAGCTTCCGGACGGTGGACGAAAAGCCTACTTTTTTATTTGCATACTTTGAATTTTACGGACGAAAAGTAATGAGACATTTGGCACTCGAGTATGGCCTGACACACTACGGGGAAAATCTAGGATATCGCGAAGGATAATAGTCGAACGGATTCCGGAGATCTTCGAGAAAAGCCTCTCTCGAACTGATATTGGGAATTCGTAGAGTCGAGAGCGAAGAGTATAAACGCGATATAACGAATTCCGTCTTTTCAAACTGTGAATGAGTAATTTTTTTTTACTAATTATGCAGTAGTGGAAACATTTTTTTATATTATAAACGTACAAAGGTAGAGAAAATTGTTCGTGATCGAAGATGTTACCCCAGAATTTTGTTAAGCTTGCAAAAATACTTTTTGCTCAGAAGCTACAACCCAAAAAAGAAATTCGTATAGGGTAGGCAGGGGGAATGGCGCTCACTGGGTAATAGCGCTCACCTCTGTATCTCTGTCAAAATAGTGCGTAGTATCACGCTATTTCGGGTAAAGGGTTAGGGGAGGGGGCCTTTAACAGACAGCGATGCAAGCGGGCAGTCAACCCTTATCATGCGACGGTTAAGTACCTACGTTTTTTTGTTTGGGGCAGCGCTGATCTAATTTTTCGTGTAGTGTTTTTTGTCGATAAGTCTAAAACTGTAATGCTTTTTTAATTACTTTATTATCCTTTTCTGAGATAACCTATTCTATTTTATGATAGTACAATAAATTTTCACCAACAGAGTATGATTTTTTTTT